>CBMN010754442.1:0-16006 GCA_000582825.1 Hordeum pubiflorum
GACGACCTAACCTTAGCACATGAACAGATCTAGCTAGAACTACAAGAGAGGAGGTGGTGATTGAACTTACAACCGCCATCGGAACGGCCGCGGAGGAAGTACCTGGCACGTCAGAGAGGAGGAGTCGACCCGCCGCCGCAGTCAACCGGTCGCCGGAGTAGATGCGCCGCTTACCTCGTCGTCGAAGTGGATCTGCGCCGGAGGGAAAGCTCGAGAAGGGGGAAATGGTGGCGGGAGTTTTAACGCCGCGGTGACCCTCGATATATAGGGCGACCGAATTGGCGGGCGGTGACTCGAAATCGTCCTGCCGCTTTTTCAAAGATGCGCCATCGCTCCCGCCATCTCCCTCCCTTGCGCGGCGCGACGCAACGTTCCCCTCCCCTGCATCGCTCGAGCCTGGCTCGCTGGAAACGGCCGATACGGCCGTTCCTAGCGGGCCTGGCTGAGAGGTGCCTTGAGGTTTGTGCTATGCGGGCCAAACAGTAAACACATGCATCCAAACAGCCCATTTTCATCCCGCGCGACCTGGCCCGACCTAATGCAGGCTACCAAATGCGTCCTTATTGTGCATGCAAATGATGAGATCTGGCGTCAGATGCTCCAAGTCGATTCAAGGGTTCAAAGAGGATGACTACATCTCCAGGGCGCTGGTCCTTAGGGGCATATGCATGAAGAATTCGTAGCTGTTATCGATAAGTCAGGACAACTCCAGTATGGAAGCGACGACAACGGTGCGTCGGCGGCTCGTTTTGTCGGGCAATGGTTGTTCAGTGATCCATCGTCTCAATGTAATTTTTTTTCTTCAGGTGACTTGTACTTCCAATGAACTTTTCTAACTAATCCGTGTATTTTGCAAGGAAACAAAAGAGAGCTTGAAGATTGGATTCACTACAGAAATCATTCTACCTTTTTCTCTAGAAACACGATATACAAACACGCATGTACACACTCGCCCTTTTGATTTTTTCGAGACATTCACCCTTTTGCTTTTTTTCCTTATAATAACGAACAAAAGCTAGGATGCCCGTAGAAATTGTCCTTGAGAAAAAAAGACCATCGTCAAGAGAAAAATCAGTTCCACCTCCACGGGGCATCCTAACCGTTGTCGTTACATCGAGGCCTCCGAAGCCGTCCGATGTAGGTCAGGTTTCCCGCACCCTCCCTTTTATCCGCTCCCCCGACCATCCCACAATTTTTGCTCGTCCAGGGTTTTAGCCGCCGCCTCCGCCGCCGCTCCCGCCCCCGCCCCCCGCAGAGAGAAGCGAGCGACAGCGAGGTCGACGCCATGGTGCAGCGCCTGACGTACCGGAAGCGGCACAGCTACGCCACCAAGTCCAACCAGACCAGGGTCGTCAAAACCCCAGGTGAGATCTGCGTTCTCCACGGGCTCTCTTTGGCCGATTCCCAGGCTGCGATTCGAGCCCTTGGGCTGTCCGTGCGCTGAATTCGCGTGCGATGACGCGTGCCATGTGATTGGTGCAGGAGGGAGGCTTGTGTACCAGTACACCAAGAAGAGGGCGAGCGGGCCGAAATGTCCGGTCACCGGCAAGAAGATCCAGGGGGTAAGCGATTTCGTGTGATCCCCTCCCGAGCCTTTGGCGTGAATCGACTTGCCGTACTGTAGTTTCATCTTCGTTTGCAGAATTTTTGGCGACATATGAGTTGCCTAATTTCGTTTCTGCTCTCTGCGATCTTTTATATATGCTATACATATAGCTGTTTGATGGTATGCTTCTGGCGTGGTGATGGTAGTTTTATTTTGTTAACTGTAGTGTCTATTTGATGTTTCATGTATACACATTGGTGATGCTGAACATCAATTCTGGTACTGACCTATTTAGGCTTCATCAGCTGTACATGTTCTCAGTATTTGTTATTGCAGCATTTGCTATTGGAGCTCAGTAATTTTACTGCAATAATTATTAATAGGTTAGTTTGAATGCAAAACTGTGCTATTGCGACCATCTCTGTGTTGTAGGGTGAGCGTGAGTGTTGTCAATTTTGCTGTGAAGATTAGATTGCTATCTACAATGAATGAACTTAATTGCAACATTGGATATAGTTACAGTTTATCACCTTTGCAGCCAAACATAAACAATCTGGGTCGTAATGCCTGAAAACTGTAGAATGTATGAGTAATGCTAGTTGGTTAATTTTTATGTTAAAGGACCTTTGATTATGGTTTATTGCTGCCTATGATTTATGAGTGGACTAGGTGAGTTTGAATAAAACAAGTAAAAGAACAAGTGACTTGCTGGCTGAGAGATGCAATGTTGTTAGGCTTTTCTGTTCACTTACCGTACTGTTTTTATGGATGAAATCTCCATTTTATGTTTTACTGAACGCACATCGAAATAGGATCCTGAGAGAATATTTGTTTGATCTATTGACTGATGGTTAAATTTGCTTCATGTTGTATAATATTAGTGGTTTGAAATGCAAGCTGTAATAATATTTGTTTGACTTGTAGATACCTCATCTAAGGCCTACTGAGTACAAAAGATCCAGATTATCCAGGAACAGGAGAACGGTGAACCGTCCTTATGGTGGTGTTCTATCTGGTCAGGCTGTTAGGGAGAGGTTAGTGCATCTTGTTGTAACTGCTGGCTTATCGTTCTTCATCTTCTGTTATCTAACATGGTTGTTACAGGATCATCCGTGCTTTCCTTGTGGAAGAGCAAAAGATTGTGAAGAAGGTCTTGAAGATCCAGAAGACCAAGGAGAAGCAGCCATCAAAGTGAAATGGCCGAGGCCTTTTTTTGGAGGACAGATGGTGATGAGTGTTCAGTCAAAAGCCTGCGTAGTATGCTAAGCTCGTGGTTACTGAATTAAGCTAGAGATTTCCGTCCATTTTCTTCTTCCGAGGGTGGATCTGGATCTCATTACCCGTGTGCTATTACTTTGTGTTTGAGGATTTGACCTGAGTACTTGGTTATATTACAGTTTTGGATACCCTTTGCAATGCTGCTGTCCGTTGATTTCAACTGCAAGCTGCAGTATTTTCTGGCAATAATTGAAGATTCTTGATGCAGCGTGATAGCTAATTTATATTCAAAACCTACAACCGAACACATCTGCTTGCACAGCGAATACAGGATCATTCGTTTGTCGGCTGGTCATAGAGCTTACCCTATATTTGTCATGAAACAGAGCTGAGCTATGCAAATCCGCACCCTATATTTGTCATGAAACAGTGCTGAGCTATGCAAATACGCTGTTTAGGGTGTCGGCAAAAGTCTCGTCCGGGTCCTGGGTGTGCTATTCAGGGCACGCTTTCGTTTTCGACCTCGCGTGCTGTGATTGTACGAAGGCAATAATTTGAATAGCGATTGATTGAATCTGCTTTGAGAAATAGACATCATGCCACGGACTGAGCTTCGGTGCCTTAAGGCACCTGTCTTTTATGTGGATGATGTGTAAGTGGTAAAATTTATTTTACCAAATATTTCTAATTTAAATATCTTTTACCAAAATTTCTAATTTTAGTTTACATACTTCCCTAGATCCATATTAATTGACGCATGCTTAAGTTGTACTAAACAATTGTTAATTAATATGGATAGAAGGAAGTAGTAAATTTGAACCACATATTTACACACATATTAAATCCAAACATAATAATTAAGTTTCGCATAATTCACGAAAAAAAAAACAGATGAAAAAAAACTCACCTAGGCACACCGTCGAAACTTGCAAGGCGGCGGCGGAGTTGTCGTCGCCCGGCGACGTTGAGTAGATACTAGCGGCGGCGGGGCTTTGAAATAGCCGGTAGTAAATGGTGAGCCTAGGATGATGAAGATCCGAGCCCCTTCCCGGTGACGGGATCGATGCAGTGGCGACTACGTTTGAGCCCGATTCCAGAAATGGAAACGACCGGCGATCGGCTCAGTCCAGGACAGGAGGGCGGCGAGGGCGAAGGGAGGTAGTAGGGTGTCGACGGAGGCGGTGGGTAGTCGCCTAAAGCAACGGTGGCGATGACGAAACACGGGGTGGGGACAACACAGTCGCGGGTGAGAGGCCAAAACTTTTACTCCGTAAGGTGGAGGGCAAATATACTTAGGAGTCCGGGCGGCTGAGGAGGATAAATTCGCTTCCACTATAGCTTTTATGAGTTTGGTTAGGTGCCGGTTAGAGGAGGATAATCGAATTTATCCCTCCCTAACGCCGGATAGGAGATAAGTTAGAGATGCTCTTAGACTATTGTAATAAAATATATTGTTATTGTTGTTGTCATCATCCTATATTGTAAAACACAATATATATATTGGTATCAAAGCGCTTTGATGTTAATAAAGTTGTAGTATGTGTTCTATATATTCAATAGAAGTCTTTTCAGCATTGAAAATTCAACATTTCAATGTATAAATTTCTATGGGGAGCCAATCTCTGATGAGGAGAATAAGTGCATGCATCACAAACTTTACACTCCAGCAGGATGTAAAATGTTTCCTTACTTATTAAGAGAAAATGAGATATTTTAACAATCGCTAGACGCGATGATGTAATTTTTGACTCAACTCGGGTCATATTACTATCCCATGGTTACTCGACTAACATTATGGATGCTTTTGATATATCCCGATTCAACTCGTATCCTACTAAATTATAGAGTTATCCGTCAAAATAGTTTTAATATCAAAACGTATGATGACAACAAAGAGGAATATCTTATCTTTACCATATATAGCGGATATGAAAAACACATTACTTCAGGGGAGGCGTTTTGGCTCCCAGGTGCATTTGCAGCCGGATGAACGGTAACCAAAAAAATAATAGTAAATACAAAAAAAACTGAATTTTTTTATAGATGTTCGTGTTAGTGTCGCAAGCATGCTTGACAATTTTCATGCGAAACTGAGTAATGGTGTTTCGTCGGTGAAAAAACAAATTTAGGTGTGACATTTTGGGGGTAACAATTGATGTTCAATTTTCTTTTTTTGCACAGGCCAAAATGCTTAACCTTTTTGTCTAAAAAATTTCAGATAGTATCCGGATGTGACAAAGAACACATAAATTTTTTGTTGGGATTTTTTTGACATTTGAAAAATCATTTTCCATGGGAGGAGCACGTGCTCCACGGAGCCAAATTGCATTTCCACATTACTTCTCTCGATCTCATCAGGATTATACTACATACAATAAAACCCGTAGCACATGTTACGTACATAATAGTTTTCAGAATGTTTCTTACATTTCAAACTTGGCATACTCGCTTTGCCCATCTTGACATTGAGTTGAAATGGAAATTCTCAACAATTCTATTAGCCATGACTATAGTGATGCTAGCCTAACAACATTGGAATTTTATGTGCACTACATGTAATACAAGGAATCTAATTTTAAGGCTCACAAACCTTGAAGTCTATGTCAAACCACTCAGGTTCAACACATCAAGTCAAGGCGAGTGGTTATTCCTAACCATTGACTCGACTATTCAGGTATCCATGATTGTAAAAGACACATCTGCATGATGTTCTCAAGTGTGCCTTTATTCATTGGCTCATTATCCCGAACATAGATTTCAACCACTTTCCAATGGACAACGTCGCAAAATTCTCCTTCCGTGCCTTCATTATGGCCCTAGGATTGAAGTTTAACACTTTGTCCTATATGTTTAGAATCAAAGTGGTTTGGTAGAATCCTATATCCAAAGAAGTAAGGTCATCTCTATGATCTTTACTTTAGAATTGTAACTTACCAAGTTCAGGTTGGAGTCATGTAGTTTTACACGCTGCTGACTTAATTCAACCGTGACATGCTACATATCGTAGGACCGCGTCACCACCCTACGCTCGTCCATCCAGATGCATTTTTCGTCGACACTCAGTTGCACGATACCGCCAACACATACCGCCGTCGACACGGTAGATGCCACGCTGCTCGACCTACGAACCTCCACACCATCGTCGTCGCAAGAGCCATTGCCCGGAGCCCACCGCCCACAGCCACCCTCTCTCGAGAATCTAAGCTTCCCAAGACGACGCCTTCATGAAGGGTACGACTCGCATGGCGTCGCCCAATCCAAGGCGGACTTTGGAATTTCGCCTGGGAGGGGAGTCGGGGGTGGATAGGAGGGAGCTCGGCTGCGCCTTCAAGGAGAACGACGCAGAAAGACGTCGCCGTTGTCTGGCCGAGCAAGCCGATCAAAGTTTCTTCCTGTCCCAATCCTACTCACTAACGTCTCTCCGCTCCGGATAAGGCGCGAGCTGCAGCCGGAACCTTCATGGAAGAGAGTTCCATGGGAACGAACAACCCTCTAGATCTGGCGATGAGGAAGGTCGCTCGACTCCGCACTTGCCACCAGCTGGCACCTCCCCACCCTTGTGGTCGAGGCGCCGGCCAAACCACTATCCGCAAACGATGTCAGCCGCGGGGACGGCGCCGCCTCTCCAACCAGGGTTGCCGACCTGGAGTGTGCAACCCTCTGCCGAGGGACGAAGCGGCAAGATACCCTTCGCCACCCTCACCGGTGACCACACGGGCTTGCCCGACAGCCTCCTCTGGTGGCGGCGAGGAAGATGGGGAGGCTAGGAGTGGCGGCGCGGGGTAACCCTAGTCGCCTCCCGTGTCGCCCGAGAGGACGACGCGGGGGGCTGTGGTGGCATGCATGTGCAGGGTTTGGATATAATAGGCTTGATATTGATGCATCTACATATGTCAGTTAGGGTAGTACAATGTTTAAACTCTTGCTAGTTAGCAATTAGGGGCGGTTCTTTCCATGTTCATTTCCTAGCCACATGTGGCTGCACATGTCCAGACTTGGAGTTCTAGTACCTCACCATGTAGCATTATGTGTTTAAATTTGTAGCGTCGTAGATTTTTTTTAGTTTCATGGGCCAATAAACTTCAGATTCATCTTGTTTCCTAAAAACCAGTTGTCTCCTCATCTGTACAGCTATCTTATTTTGCTCTTTCCATGTTTCATGATGCAGATGTGCAGAACTGAATTTATTTTCAACTGGGTCACTATTGCAAAGGACACTGCAAATTGCAGCTGAAGAGTTGCTATTCTGGGTACTCTTCTTCACCTTGGGCTTTGAAAGTTCAGATTTTCATACGTGCACTGGTGCTTCCACGAAGCAAACAACTTCAGATTTGGGTCACTGTATTGAACCATACTGAGGTAATGAATTTCTGTGTTGCTGTTCATCTTCAACTACTTCATCTTGGGTTGCCATTCCATCTATTGCAAAGGACACTCTGCTAATTCCCCCTTCTAAAAATCATTGTGATTGCATTACAGAGTTCAAACACAAAGTTGCTGCGAGTGTGCAAGGCCAGCTCGAGCTATGGAGGCCGTTGCCGATGCGATTATCAACGCCATCATCCCAATGCTCGGTGAGATGATCAAGGATGAATACAACCTGGACGATCATTTGTATAAAGGCATCAAGTCTCTCGAGAAGGAGCTGATGATGATGCAGGCTGCCCTCCGCAAGGTGGCCGCGGTGCCTCGGGACCAGGTCGACGTGCAGATCAAGATCTGGGCAGGAGAAGTGAGAGAACTGTCATACGACATGGATGACTACATTGACGATTTTATGTTGCGCAAGCTGGGGAATGAAGACAGACCACAAGGAATCATGAGCAGAGTCAGGAAGTTCATCGATGTGATCAAAAGTTATTTCGTCACGGGCAGTCATCTCCATCAAATCTCTGAGGCCGTCCAAGAAGCCCAAGACCTCGCCAAGAACCTGAGAGACCTACGTCAAAGATACGAGCTTGACATGCCTAGCACTGGCAGTGTGGCTAACATCGACTCTCGCATGGTTGCTATGTATAAAGATGTGGGGGAGCTTGTTGGCATTGACTGCACAAGGGATGAGCTTATCAAAAAGCTTACTGATGAGGGCACGTCGTCAAATGTAGAGCAATTGAAGACAATATCCATTGTTGGCAGTGGCGGGTTGGGCAAGACAACCCTCGCCAAAGCAGTTTATGACAAGATAAAAGCCCAGTTTAATTGTGCGGCTTTTGTCCCCATTGGTCAAAACCCTGGTTTGAAGAAAGTTTTGAAGGACATACTTTATGGTCTTCATAAGCAGAAGTTTAAAGATATTCATGATACGAGAAAAAATGAAGATATACTCATTTGTGAACTTCGTGAATTTCTAATGAAGAAAAGGTAATGCACGTGTGCAGAGTACTTGTCCTTTTTTTTCATTTTTCCATTTCAAAGGGAATCAAATGATTACCAAATGTCTTTTCTTCATCTCTTTTTCTGTGACACTCTTAGTTGGTCGTTTCTTCTTTTCAATCCAATTTTTGCTATCTTTTTGCTCTTCTTAGCTAACATGGTACTGGTAACTGATTATCTTTATCGTAACTTCCTAAATCCCTGTAGTTCTCTTTAGTTTACTTGTATCTAAATAAATTGATTTGCCAACTAACATTCCCAAAAAATTGTCATAGGTACCTCATCATTATTGATGACATCTGGAGCGAAACAGTGTGGAGATTTATTAAGTGTGGTTTGCCAAAAAACAATCAACGTAGTCGTATAATTATAACAACACGCAACGTCAGTGGCTTTGAAGCATGTGACCCTTCCTGTCCTGCCATACTTCATAAAATGGAGCCTCTTTCAGAGGAAGACTCCCAAATAATATTCCATAGAAGAATATTTCGGAGCGAGGACGGATGTCCGCGTGAATTGGAGCAAGTATCGAGAGACATTTTGAAAAAATGTGGTGGTGTACCATTAGCCATCATTACCATTGCTAGTATTTTGGCTAGTAAAAATCAGATTGACCACAAAAATGATTGGTTGCATTTGCGTGATTGTATGGGCCGTGGGGTTACAGAATATGCTTTTTTGGAGGAAATGAAGGGAATATTGCTGCTCAGCTATGGTGATCTTCCTTCTCATTTGAAGCCTTGCTTATTATATCTAAGCATGTTTCCGGAAGACTTTGAGATTGAGAGCGATCGCTTGATATGGATGTGGATTGCAGAAGGTCTTGTCCGGGGCGACAAGTTAGGAAGCAGGCTTTTCGAGATTGGAGAGAAATATTTCAACGAGCTCATCAACAGGAGCTTGATCCATCCGGCAAGAAGCAATGAAGAAGGAATGGTAGAAAGTTGCCGCATACATGACATGGTACTTGAACTTATCTGCTCACTGTCAAGTGAAGACAACTTTATCTCCATACTGGACAATGCTTGGTTGCATGCACCTAATCTGGAAAGGTATGTTCGCAGGTTGTCGATTCATGATAGAAGGGAAAAGTTTTGCAACCATCAGTTTGATCGCACTAGCCTGTCAAAAGTGAGGTCCGCTGTGTTTTTTTCTCCTGATGTTTGTGATTGGTTGCCAACTCTCTCAAGCGTCCAATTTTTACGAGTGTTGGATCTTAGAGACTGTGAAAGTAGCTCTGGTGTCAGCCTCGAGCATGTCGTCAAGTTACGACACCTAAGGTACCTAGGGCTAAGGGGTGCAGAAGTTGAAAAACTCCCACCGGACATAGGCAAATTACTGCTTTTGCAGACATTGGACGTTTGGGGAACTAGAATCGAAGAATTACCTGCGAGTGTTGTTCAGCTAAAGAAATTGATATGCCTTTCAGTTAATAGAACAACAAGGTTGCCGGAAGGAATGGGGAACGTGACGTCCCTTGAATATCTCGCAGGAGTAGGGTTGCACTTCTCTCCTCGCATTGTGGAAGAGCTGAGCAGTCTGACCGAGGTTAGGACGCTCGCACTTGAGGGTTGGTCTGAATTGCCAGAGAGTCTGATCAATGCTTTAATCGAGTCTCTAAACAAGCTGCAAAAAATACAAAATCTGGAGATCAAAGATGGTGGCAGATTGACAGAGCACATAGGCGAAGGCTGGATGCCCCCTCCAACTCTCCGTAGGTTTGTGTCATGGGGTGAAGGGAGTGGGGTTTTCTTGAAACTACCGACCTGGATTAATTCAGGATCGCTTCCCGTCCTCTCCAGACTTGTAATAGGTGTGGAAGAACTGGCAGAGGGTGGCCTTGAGATCATTGGGATGCTGCCCGCTCTTCGTTTCTTCTGCCTGTGGGCGATTCGCACCGCCGGAAGTTTGGTTGTGAGTGCCGGTGCATTCCCATCTGCCAGACACTGCAGATTCTATGGGTTCCCGACGCCGCCATGCCTTTTTCCAGAGGGAGCTATGCCAAGGCTACAGGTCTTTGAATTCAGGGTCGAGGCGCGGTTGGTCGCGAATGGTGAGGTTGACTGCGGCATGGGGCACCTCCCTTCCCTCGAGAATGTCAAGGCTAAAATTGTGGTAAATGGTGCAAGCGATAGGGAGAAAGAAGAAGCCGTGGCTGCGCTGACGATCGCAGCCCAAGCCCATCCCAAACGTCCCACCTTTCGTACGGAGATGGTGAGCGAGATGTGAGCTACCCGTATTTATCTGTTGTACATTTACTTTCAGTACTACTTGAGGCTGTACCTGCCTTGCTTAATTCAAGATTGTAATAATGCTGAGGTGTACTCACTGCTGGAGAGGTTGCAACAAATTAGGAGTGCTGATTGCAGCTTGAGATTAGCTTCAGGCTGATTGTTGTTGTTGTTGTTGTTGTTGTTCTCTGCTTGCTCAAACTTTATTATCTTGTGAACCAACTATCAGGTGGTTTGGAAGAACAAGATACATATACTTGAGGGAATTGGTGGTGTTGTTGTTGTTGTTCATGTTGTTCATGTGGTCTATATTCTACATCATTCATGTGGTGTAGACTGGCTATAAATTAATTACCAGCAGCAACCAGATGACTGATGCTCTCTTTACTTGGGCGCTTTCACATTTCCAGGCCTGGATTTATGCAACTGAATCAATCAGCAAACATGGCATGCTAGGAAAATAGCTCAACTCACTTAGTAACGCAACGTACTAGCCGGACGTGACGCAACCCTAAAATACTGGCCGGACATGACGCAACGTACATTCGGTGTCCAGAATGGTCATGCCCAGCTACCTCCAAAACTTGGGTAAATTTTACGAATGTCCAGAGATACATCATGTACAACGAAGGAGTTTTCGTTAAGATAGAAGAATCCGTCTCATAGCACCATTTTCACATTCAAATGGACCCAAATGCATTATGTTGATTTGGCGCATGTCGAAAAACAGCATGCTCTCAAACAGAGCCTTATGGCCTACCCGGACACCTTTTTTTTTGAATATCCATAACTTTATTCCTCAAATAATAGCCATGTCGTTTACAACATGTGTAAGAATAAAGTCTGGGTGAAGTGTCCCAAAATTCAGAAAAGTTCGAGCTATAGCAATGCTTTGCCAAACAATCAGCAACAAGGTTTGCTTCCCTACTACACCAAGTAAAGTTAATATCCGAGAACTCCATGGCCATAAGTGTTGCTTGAGTGATAATTCGAACGTCGCTACCCATATATGTCTCAGGGTTTGAAACTGCCTCTAGGGCCATCATGCTGTCTGATTCAATGGAGATTTTAGTACAACCTATATTTGCCGCCGGGATCAAGCCATATCGGATTGCATTTATTTTCGCCGACTCCGCTGTTGGGATATGAGGTAAAACCCAGGTTGCCGCTGCAATGAAACTGCCATGCTCATCTCTCACCACAGCTCCACAAGCTCCCGCTAAGTTTTCAGCATGAAATGATGCGTCCACATTAATCTTTATCATACCTGAATCTGGCTTTCTCCAACTTTGGTCAGTCCTTCGCCTTGGTTGATTAGGAGTGTTAGCTCGTACAAAGTTCGTAGCGAGCGACCTAACTGACAAGGCCGTTCTGTTAGGAGTTTGGATTGTCTCCCCTTTCACCACTTGCCTGCGCTGCCACCAAATATACCACATGGTTAGTAGGATGAGTTCCGCTGCTGGTAACTCATGTATCAGGGACTGATTTTGTAGTAGGATCTCGAGGGTTATGGACCCCGAGCGATCTTGAACTACTGCCTTCTGGATTGTATCTGTGAGCTGTAGTTCAGACCAGACTTGTCTCGCTCTCGGACACGTGAAGATGCAGTGCTGTATATCTTCCATCCCGATTCTGTACATAGGGCATTGGGGAAGAAGCGGAATGTGTCTCCCTGCTAACACGCCAAGACAAGGCAGAACCCCCTTTAGAACCTTCCATCCAAAATGTTTTATTTTCCCTAGTAAACGGAGATGCCACAGCCGGTTCCACACTGGGTTCATATGAGATCTACCCGCACCCTCCGATCGGCCAAAGTGTCGGCCGAACTGGTTATTAAACTCAATGTGGTATGCTGATCATACTGAGAAAGTTCCAGACCTGGTGAACTGCCAGGCAACAAAATCTTCCACCGCAACAAATCTGCTCACATCTACAGGGAAAAATATATCCTGAATAAGCTGTACATCTCACTGGCCAGTGTGCGGGTCGATCAGTTCATCCACCTTCAACAGCATAGTTCCTCCTTTTGGTGTGATGATTCTTCTTGACTCGCTCGCAGGGATCCAGGGGTCATCCCAGATATTAATCTGTGCACTGACCCAACCCGCCAGATACAACCTCGTTTGAAGGTTTGTATACCTGCAACGATACTTTGACATGTAAACGACGATCCCTTTTTTTGTCCTGCCTTCAGTATATCACCATTTGGATAATACTTTGTTGTAAGAACACGTGCACACAGAGAGTCAGGGTTTTGGAGAAGTCGCCAACACTGCTTTGCTAACATAGCAAGGTTAAAGTTGTGAAGGTCCCTAAACCGCATGCCACCCTTCTTCTTTGGAACACACATTTCCACCATGAAAACCACTGCATTTTCTTCTTTTCTTCTCCATCTCCCCACCAAAACCCAGAAATTTCATCGGTTATTGACTTGCAGATCCCCTTTGGTAATTTGAAGACGGACATAGCATAAGAGGATATTGCTTGTGCCACCGATTTCGCTAGTATTTCTTTGCCCTGCACTGATAAGGATTTTTCCTTCCAACCCTTTAGCCTTTGACAAACTCTGTCCACAAGATGCTGGAAGCAATCGCTCCTGTCCACACCTACCGTGGTAGGGAGGCCGAGGTACTTGTCTGACAATGCTTCAGTTAAAATATCCAGAGTTGCACAAACACTTTCTCTGACCAAGACTCCAGTATTAGGGCTAAAGAAAACACTGGACTTTGCATTGCTAACCTATTGACCTGAGCTGGTACAATATGTATCCAGAATCCTCTTTAAGGTTTGTGCATTTTGATCAGATGCTCTCATCAAGATGAGGGAGTCATGCCTACCCGGACACCTTACGTTGAACATGGTGCTTTTTTGGACAATCTTAAAATGGCACTAACTTTTTTGAATAGGTGGGCATGCCTATATAGGCATCATGTCAGGTTATGAAGGAAAAAGGTATTTTGAAATCATAATTTGAACAGGTAGTTAAAACTGTTATATTAAGATTTTAACATAACAACTAAATACAAAGGGCAGTCGATGTTTTTTAAAGCATTTAATAAATATTTAAAGGAAAAAAATCATAATGTAAGACAGTTACCTAAAACTGTTATTTTGATATTCCAAAAAAAAATCAATTTTATGAACAAGTTTCAAGAAGAAAAATAAAATTTTAAAAGGAGAAGAACGAATTTAGGAAAAAAGAGTAGAAAAACGAAAAAATGGAAAGAAAGAAAAAGTTCAGGCCAAGGCCGAACTAGGAGAGAGCATCGCACCGGTCGGGCCCCTTTTGGGCCGATGCAAGCGCCCGCGGATTTTAAAAAAAAAGTTCAACGATTCCAAAAATTTTAATTTTTCAAAAAATGTTTGGAAATTTTAAAAACTGTTCGTGTTCAAAATTTTGTTCGCTCTCTTAAAAAAATGTTTGTGTTTTGAGATTTTGAGGAATTTTGAAAGGCAAATATGCCTGTGGGTGGCGACGTCTATTTTTAAGTTTCTGTACAATTTTTAAAATTTGAATATATGTAATGTTTTTTTTTAAGTACACATTTTTTAAAATTTTGAACAAATGTCTGTGCGTGGTGACGTCTATTTGAGGAGCTCCTAGTCAGCGCTTTAAGCGCCCGTTAGGAAGCTGGTGCTAGCACGCATGCCAGCGGGCCATGACCCAATATTGCGTAAGCTCGCTCTCTCGCTTGCTGGCTTCGCCTGCTAGTTTTGAAAAAAGTTCATGAATTTGAAAACGTTAAGCAGTTTGAAATACAGTTCACAAATTTGAAAATTGTTCATGAGTAAAAATTTAAAAAGTTCATGAATTTGAAAAAAATTACAAGTTTGAAAAAAAGTTTGTGAATTTTAAAAATTATATGATTTAAAAATTTCAAAATATCATGTTTTTTAAAAACATTTACAAATTTGAAAATTGTTCACGAGTTATATTTTTAGAAAATTTATGAATTCTAAAAAAATTCACGAGTTTGGAAAATGTTCACAAATTTGGAAATAGTATGCGAATTTGAAAAAATGTTTCACGATTTTTTGAAAAGTTCAAAAACCCAAAATAAAATTCGGGAAAAATAAAAGTAAAAAATTGAAAAAGAAATATGAAACGAAAATGAGAAAAGAAAGAGAATAAACCGAGCGAAAATCTGCAAAAAAAAATTGTCCGAAAAAACCATGCTGAACTAGAACCGGAAATGTAGACAACAAGAAGAAAACAGAAGTGAAACTATCCACAACAAGTTATCTATTCGAAGTGGTAACTCTGGTTGGATGTAAACCTGATGGAGCTGAGTTCGAATCCCAACCAACATATACATACGAAAGTGTATATAATTTGTGAAAGGTCTATATTGTCCTTTATACGTCCAAGACAAGAATGGATGGAAGCAACACTTTTGAATTCTTGCTCCTTGTGGTTTTGTTGCCTTGCATAGTGCTCTGGTTCTCTCTATCTATGTTGGAGGCCCTGGTGTGGCCCAAAGGAGGTGCAGGGTTGTCTCGGTGAAACATTGCCCTTCGGCACGTCCAACGGCTCTCCTTTTCTCGTCGTGGCTAGGCAGTGGGAAACCCTTCGACGGTGGCTGTGACTCTCCTAGCTCTTCAAGGTGCTGAGCAAATGCGGGGTAGCAGACGACTTCTTCTCTACGTCCGATCCACGATACTACTTCCCGCTCTTCTTGGTCTATCTACCGGTGATGGATACCAAGTTCTTGGTGTTGGCTGCATGTCGTAGATTGCTTCTCATTCTCCTTCTGTAGTTTCTTTTTCCTTTGTGCGTTTTTTTGAAAAAGGGTTTTCATTTGTGCGTTGGGTGCTACTTGTAGCCATTGTGTTTGTGCCTTGATCCAGTTTCTATAAAATGAAAATCGTTCAGGCCGGCTTTTGCTCGCCGTAGCTGCGTAAAAAAAAAAAAAAGTGGTCACAAGTGAGGTCCCTCTTGTCTCATCCACATTTCATCCACATTTGACTTCTCATATGTCCTTGTCTACACTCGTTCTAATTACCACGAAGCACGTGTGTGATGCTTTGATTTACACCCAGCACAGCCTGCAGGTCTATCCACTGAGCCAAGGTATAGAAAAAAGACGCACGCGCCAGGTAGGGGTCGAACCTACGGCCTTCCGCTTAGGAAACGGACGCTCTATCCACTGAGCTACAGGCGCTCATGTGATTGGTTTTTAACTGGGTGCATACTAGACAAAATTTGGCAAGTGTAACTGAATTTCGCAGAAGTTGAATGCCATTATTTATTTATTTTTGGGAATTAACTTTGGACTAGTAAACTGAGCGAAGATGGATTTGTTGTCGCCACTGTCTTTGGCGCCTACGTCAATGACACCCGCTACATCGCCACCGCCACTGCCACCGTCTCCTCCTTCATCGACATGTTCATTCTCACCCCCACCGCTACGATGCACGCCCACCACCCTCCAGCGTGCAACGCGTGGCACCCGGCACAGTGGACCGGGTGTGCCCTACATACCAGCACAAGGACCAATGTATTTGGTATACAGTACAAACTGGCATCAAGCACAACCACAACATATCAGATGGAGGCTAAAGTGGAGGCGGAGCTTCGACTCAAAGCTTTGCTGCGCGAGGAAGAATTGAAGTGGGCACTTAGAGCTAAAGTGCAAAA
>CBMN010754463.1:0-11362 GCA_000582825.1 Hordeum pubiflorum
GTCTCAGGCGATTCCCGGAACCAAGGAATGCACACCATCATAGCCGACCATGATATACGAAATGGTATGACATGTACTCTAGTGGTTCATCATCAATCTTGTCTGACATATACCTTAAATTAAATATCCACGCATTGCCACAGAATAACTATAAATGATCAAACAATTGTTCTAATTCAAAAAATAATATGTCAAAGATGATGATTTATACTTTCCATTGATATAACGACAAATTGATTCTCCAGCGATCTCTCTCTGTCTCTCAATAATTGTCGTCTCTCCTTAACCACGCTCTATTTATTATAGAAGACAAAAAAACTCCAACCCCTTCTTTCCCTTCTCTTTTTTTGTAGGGCCATTCCCTTTCATTCCCGACAGTGTTTGAGCTCTCTTTTCAATATCTATATTCCCTTCCTGATTGTTTGTCCTAACAGCCGAAACCTGAAGCATTTTGCTTCTTAGAACAGAAACCGAGTGAAACCCCACAAGATAAGACATATTTCAGGACCAAAGAAATTGTTCCTACTCTGCAAAATTCCAACTTCCTAGCTATATTACCTTTGCCAGAGAATTATTTCAAGCTCTAATCTTCAAAAATGGGAAGGAGAAACTACCATGCCAAGCAACTTATTTATGTTATCATTAGATCAACTTCTTTTGTTTGTTATATTATAGGAGAAACAAATGGCTGAAAGAAACAAGAACATAAACCAAAAGAACCCAAAATGGCAAAACATAATAAGAAAGACTCAGCTCATTATTTTAACTCACCAAGCTTTAGACTGTCTACTTGATTTAGCTTCAGTGTAGGAGTACATGACTAATTACATGCTAACATAGAAAAAGAAGGCCAAATGCCAAATGTATTTTGTGCTAACATAATATTGGCTTCTTCTTCGCTGTCATTTCATTGTGTGTTGGAGCTTTGCTTCAGTACACGACTACAGGGAGAAACCAAGATATGTTACTTGAAATAACTCCATCCATTATACAAAGAAATTATCCCAACAGTTACCATTATCCTAATATTCAGCAAAATATCACTAATTTTCCTGAGGTTGAGTCAACGTCGGCTCACGACATCAGGCTTGACCGCCTCATGAAGCATTGTCGCCCCACACCAGTGCCACAGCCTCCACGGGCAGGTTTTGTTAGTCGAAGCTAGTGCAATGTTTGGCTCTTCCTATGTTTGTTTTTTTGCAAAATGAAATACAGATAAATAATTAATAGACAATTAACTTCAAGAATATAAGCTGAATTTAGATTACTCAGGCAAACAACAGACAAGCAATATATACTTTGGTAGAGAAAACCTTTCATATGTGGCAATACATAATCTAATGTGACTTTCATGCATTTCAATATCTACGAGAGGGAGCGCAAGAACCATATAGTACCATCTTGGATCTTCCTGCCATCATATCAATGTGACAATACAGCATTACTTCAGATACGTACCGTAAAAACAACATGGCATTAGTTATACATCCAATATTTTGACAAAATGATGGATTCCTTCTGATGACGGCATGCTTCCAAGCCCATACCAGCTAAAAACACAAACAATATAAGCAAGCTACAATGATTAAAACACATGCATTGCCATTTCTAAATTTGTGTTTCACTGGGTATTTCTCCCATTCTAGCATCTATCTAGGATAATTATTCCGAAATCCAAACTACCAAGGACAAGGATATAGCCTTTGCAACATAGGAATGTTAGCTTCTAACTTATGGCCCTGTCGCAAGATCCCTTTATAATGTTTTGCATATGTTTATTCAGATTGCATATTCAAAAAACTATACCACTACTCCTCATTGATTAAACCGAGCTTGCACACGGGCGCAAAAAAATCAATCTAACTTCTCCCTTCTCACCCCGAACTATCTACCACAAGCATAGCGGCAATGTTAGTTCAATGTATGTGCGTTGCCATGGACTAACGAAAAATATTGTGATTAAACAGTTGTTTTAATTCAGAAATGTTTGTCGATCATGTTGGCATATGGTTTCCATTCATATAGAGACAAACTAAAATTCTCTGGGTGCTCCAGTAAATGGAATAAACAGAAATTCAAATAAACCTAACATCCCTAGGAAAACAATAGAAAAGTATTATATACTTTGGTAGAGAAAACCTTGCATATGTGTCAATACATAATCTAATCTGACTTTCATGTATTTAATTATCTACAAGAGGGAACGCAAGAACCATATAGTACCGTCTTGGATCTTCCTGGCATCATATTAATGTGTCAATGTAGCATTTCTGCAGATGCACAGAGAAAACAGCATGAAATTAGCTATACATCCAATATTTTGATAAAATGATGGATTCCTTATTTCCTTCTGAAAAAGCCAGATTACAAGTATACATCTGAACCTTAAAGGGATGCCTGAGCATTTTAGTAATCAAGAGTTGTACTGCTTCTAGATAAAAATATCCTACATTTGTTTCTTACGAGGTTCAGGTTAAATTGTTTGGCCGAATACTGACCTCAATATGCACAAAGAAATATGGGCCACCATCAAGAACTATTTTACATGGGCGGTGACCTTCCTCGGAGCTGCACAAAAAATATGGACGGACATCAGTATAATCATCCGTCATCCTCCCCAGCCTACTTAATTTGAGCTTGCTCAAACCAGATAACCATTTCATAAAAAAGGTTATCTGTCTACTAATTCCTATATGAACTCTAGATATCAACAAACCAAGTCTATGAAGCAATTACATGGAGAGAAATTAGCTTTGTTTCAGTATGCCAGGTGATGGAAAGCAAGGATGAACATTCTCCGATGCAGACTACAAGTGGAACAAAATCATATATCAGGTCCATTTATGAGTTGATTTTAATTTTTGAGCAGAAACAAAAGGAAACCAATTTTGTATCATTGTTAAATATGGACTGAAAAGGCACATTTGCATTGGTATTCTGATTTTTGCAAAATGGCAATAGCACTCTAGAAGAAGAAATAGAATCATGTTGACTGCTCAGGCTGTCACTTGCAAGCAGTAAAATCATGTATAACAAAAATTTGGTGGGAAACACAACTGAGCATGAATAAACCTTAATTTTTCATGACCATGTATCCCCGAGCGCAACAAAGGCAATGTAATATATCTTATAACCTTTCATCGAATAAGCTTCTCACAAACACAAGTCATATATAAAGACTAAAACAATTGAATAGGAAAATAGAGCATACCAATATGAAACAATGGAACAAGAGCCAAACTTGAAAGGTTGGAGATGTTGCCCAGTGGAGCAGACATACAAATTCACTGGATAAATTTTAAAGACCATGGGGAACCTTTAAAACAAACTGAATTTACAGGATAACAGTTAGAAATAAAGTAAAACAATATAAAATTGTCAAAGATCATTGGCAAGTAATTTGAAGAAAGTAAGTTAGTAACAATTATTGTCCAATCAACCGGAAAAAAAATAGTTGGAAGTAACAATGAAGATTTGAAATTTTAATTGCATCACGCGGAGGTAGTGAGAACTGCGAATCAATTCCTAACTGATCTTTTCCTCAAAGCACCATCAAGGACCAGCAGGTTACCGCCGCTACACAGAGAGTTGGGTCCATTGCCTCCGCATCTGCTCCCAGCTCCATCAGCGGACCACCACCGTATCCAGCGGCAACTCCAGTGGCGTCCCTTCCAATCGGGGGCATCTACATTGGTGCCCAGCACAAGCGGCGCACACACGGACGTCCCCGCCACAACATGCGACAACATCAGCCCATCGGCGGCGGTGCGGGGCATCCACATTGGCGCGCAGCTCGAGCAGCCCTAGCACAACTCGAGCTAAATTAGTCATAGTGGTGTTGCAACTGCAAGCATCCTGCTAGGAAGGCCCAAAAAAATATTTAGTTAGTACATAAAAGCAAGTTTTCAAGCGGCACATATTGTAAAATCACGGAACGGCTTGTGGATGCATTGCAATGTTTATTGGGTGTACTTATCCATGCTAGGTGGCTTATATATGTAACATCAACCTTTTTTGTGCTGTAAAATCCATCTTGTAGCTTCTCCAATTAAAAATCTAGAGCTAAAGAATGGTTGTAACAATCTATAACACATACCTTCACCAACAGAAGAAGATCTTACTGATCTTTCTTATTCCCTTATTGACCATAAAAACATATAGGTCACTACCATACAATACAAAGGTTGTTCATTTAGACTGAAGGCCAAGGCACACACCATGTACTCAATTGACGAGACTGCTGGTCCTCCTAGATTACTACCATGATAGACAGCTCCTATATGTAGCTGAAGAAAACAACCTGCATGGGAATAGAGGTCAAATTAATACAAATGAAGAAGCTCCACCGTACAGTTGTTACATGTCACATTGTAGTCATCATGGCAAGTCTCTCCCTCTATTAAACATGCAAGTGTAACCGTAGGAAGAAACTTCCTTGCTCATCATTGTTAGCAGGGAAATACTTAAAATATCAAGAAGGCTAACAGTGTAGTTATATGCCACATATACGATAGAGCTCTAATAGTATACATGACATAGCACAAGGGCAACAGATTCATTTGTTCAGATGACTAACACAAATTAAATAGAAGATAGCGCAAGGTCAAGACTTTGGAATACCTGTCAAACAAAATATAAATAAATTGCAAATGATGCTTCTGTAAAACTGGTTTTTCTTCACAGATCAAGATTCAAGACATCAAATACACTATCTATATGGTCAAGCTCATACCAACAAACTGAACAAGGAGCTATACCATGTCCCTTACAAACTGGTCGATGACCTTTGATGGTGGACGGCGACCTTCACAGGAGATGGCAGTGGCACCACGGAGAGCAGTGAGATCGAGGGAGCAGAGAACCGAGGGCTCCCCGACTCAGCTCGTGGGAATAGTGAAGACGACGGCACCAGCGGCGGATCTCACCTTGAAGATGCCCTAGGGTTACGCGAGGATGCACTGATGCCGCACGAAATTGGGCAGCTGTCGCGTCCTTGCCCCCGACCCGCTCGAGTGACTGGCAGCGGCGGATCCCGGCATGGGGGCGTTCCAGGGAAACACGCGCATACATGCGCAATGGGGTGGCCGCGTCCATGTCTGGGTGGAGAAAGCGACAAGACTACGAGGGAGAGAAACATGGACAGGCAGAGGGGTGGCGGGTTTGGGGGATTCAGGTCACGAGGCAGACGAGGCGAGGGGCAGCGGCGGCGGAGGAAGGCGGGAGGCGGCGGAGACGGAGAACCCTAGATGGCTGAGCGACAGGAGATTGGAGAGATCGAGAGAGGATTTGGTCGATGTGTTTATGCATGGAGGGGAAAACCGGGCGAAAAAAGACCAGCGTGGAGGGTATGGTGTGAGGAGAGACGGAAAAACACCCGGCTACCAACTCCTCCTTTAAAAGCATCTGTTGACCTCCACGTGTCAGCGGACCAGGACATCCACAGACCACAGCCAACGCTTCACATAGCCGATTCGTCACCACCATCTGGGTCCCCAAGGACGCACGCGCCCACATGTCAGTGAGCGGGACCAAAACGGAGAACTCCCTCCTCTCCGTCGGAAACCGAATGGCCGCCGTCGGTCCCTCTACAATCGTTTCCTCTCTCGCGCTTCGATCACGGTCCCTCGCCGGCGCCCCACATGTCAATGACAGCAAAACAAGCCAGATGGCGCCTACCAGCGTACTTGCACAGCACCGCCACATCCGCAATTCCGCACCGCACTGGCCTCTTCCCCTCCCACGCTTCCTTTTCCCGCTTTTCGCTTCCGCTCCTCCTCATCGCCGCCCCCCGCCCCCGTCCCGCCCGCTAGGGTTTCCGCCTTGGCCGCCGACGACGATGATCGACGGGTGCACGCCGCCTCAGTGCCGGTGAGCTCTCTCTCGGAGAACACCTACCACGTGTTGCTCGCTCGCTGGGGCTGGGCGTGTCCGCTTCCGCTTCGGGGGCACGGTGTACGGTGCAGCGAGGGTTTTTGTTCCGCGGTGGCGTGCTCCGATCATGTGCGGCGGGGCTCGGTGCCGGCGAGCGAGCTCTCTCGCCCGACCCGAACCCCTTGCCCGCGCTGTTTTGCCGTACGGTTTTCTGCTCGCTGGCTGGAGACAGGGTTTTTTGGGGTTTCTGCCTTCGGCGGCGTAGAGACGGTTTGGTTTCGCGGTGGCGCGGTCGGATCGTGTGCCCCGGGGTTGGGGAGTTTCTACGCGGCTCGGTGTCGAACGATCTAGGGTTTTGTGCTTTGCTTGGGTGACGTAGCGTGGGTCCGTTTTGCTGGTTCGGCTTGCCCGTTGGGGTGAACTGGAGGTGCATTTCTGATCAAGGGACTCCTTTTGCCGCTCGTGTGGCATTTGTTTTATTGGGCTTATGAGGGAGAGGCAAATTGGGCTGTCAATTTTGCAGTAACAAATTCATAGCTGAATGTTGCTGTGCTAGCTGTGCTGTGCTGGCTGGCTGGTTCGATGCATGTGTTCGTTCTTGGGGTTTGTAGGAATAGAAGAAATGGGGTTGTGAAGAGTTTAGCTCTGAGTAAGCTCAGATTGATAGCCTGTGGTTTAGCTAGCCACGGATTGGCGAGTTACACTTACACATGTTCGAATTGCCCTGGATTGGTGGCTACAATTATTGCAATTGCTTGTGTAGTTGCATGGCTAACTAAATTGGCTTGTTGCAAATACCACGATCGTGTATTTCTGTTATCGCACTGTTTGGGGGTTTTGGCGATGGAATTTTGCCCTATGTTTGTTCAGGTATAGCCTTTCACTTGTTTCCCAATGGTTTTGAAATGACGCAGCATTAGCAGGTTTTGGAGTTAATTAAGTTCTGTTTTACTTCTAATGGATGGACCGGATTTTTTTACTGTGGTTGCTAGAGGTAGGCTAATGGGGCTGTCAATTTTGAAATTACCAATTCATAGCTGAAAGTTTGGTGTCCTTTTCTGGTTGGCTGGTTCGATGCATGTGTTTATTCCATGATCTTGTGTAGTTACATGGCTAACTAAATGGGCTTGCTGCAAATACCATGATCTTTTATTTCTGCTATCGCGCTGTTTGGGGGTTGTGCCCTATGCTTGTTCGGACATAGCTTTTCACTTGTTTCCCAATGGTTTTGAAATGATGCAGCATTAACAGGTTTTGGAGTTAATGAACCAAGTTCTGTTTTACTTTTAACGGATGGATCAGAACTACTGTTTCAAAGGTCATTTTTATTACCAAGCGATGCTAATAGATGATTTGGAATGTTGGAACTGTTGGTTGCATGGGTTGCCTTGTGTGTTCAGACTTCAGAAGCCATTTTGCTAATTATGGTGATCAACTGATCGTGAGATTTTTCAGTTGTAGATCGCACCAGTGCCCGTCTTTCAGAGTAACTGCATTCCATGGATCTTGAGGCAAACTCTGAGCTCATATTTGGAGAGGAATTCTGCTTTCCTGCCAATGCAACTTACTATCCGACCCCATATGGTCCAACTGGTAATATTTGATGACATCTTGATTAAGTGACATGTCTTGCTGGTGGAGCTGCATGGTTAATGACTTGATGTGTCACCTGACTTTATTCTCTTGGTTGCAGGAATTACTCTGCCTGCTGAGTTGTATGAGCACCAGGCAATTTGGAGATGTGGTGATCAAGATCTGCACTACTTGGTTAGTACTGCAGAAGTGCAGAATGCTAGTTTCTTTCTTGATTCAATTGTTCTCCAGTGTGTTTGATTATTTAGGTATGTACTTGTCCCTCGACAGGGCCAACAGGCTGAAGGCACATCATACTCGTATTATGTTGTCCCTGACTATGGGATTGCACATTCTTCCCGTGGCCCTTACCCTTCAGAACATTGTGCTATAGCTGATGGCAGATTTGCTAGGTCCCAAGAGTATCTTGCTAAGACTGCTGACATTGCATGCCATCAACCAGTTCCTATACCCCACTATGATGTTCTTCCATCTGCTGCACAGTGGGGGCCAGCTAGCACGTCTCAAGCTCTTACGTGCAATGATAGTCTGTTCATCCCCACTGATCAAGGCCAAAGTTTCCCTGTTGCCCCAAAAAAGGGTATTACATGGAATCCATATCTACAATCAACTAGCGTTTCTTCAAAGAAATTCGAAAACCATCCTATGCTATCAACGATACAACTGCATAGTACAGATCCATGGAAGCAAAATCTAGCAGCTGGAAGTGAAACTATGGTACCTGCTAAACTTCGCCGTGCTCTACAGGTATGCCAAATGCCCTCACACTTGTAATTGTTGAGTTCTTCTATTTTATGTTAGTGCTGAACTTAAATAGCCAGGTCCTGTTAATGCCCTCATGCCTGTCATTCCATCTGTTGTAGTAAGTACAACTGTACAAGGTAGTGGTCTTCTTGGGCCCTTCTATAGAGTAGAAACATTTATAAGAGGGGGTTAGATAAGAGGGGGTTAGATGATATATTTGTAGTTACAAGTCAAGTGTTGATAATTGTTACATTTATGACAGTAAATTCAGAAGAAATGCACTTACTACTGGATGCATGTATTCGTACTCATGCCCCGGTCAGACATTCTGATGCCATGACCATATATTCCAAACCTCTGTTTTCATGCAAAAAAAGCCATCTTATAATTTTCCGTGCATTGATGACAAATCTCCTAATGATTAGGCATCACGACACTCTCTACATGGGGGAGTTCCTCCTGTCAAGTCCTCGCCGCAGACTAATCCATCATACAACTATAATGCTTCACATGTTGGATCGGACCTCCGTAAGATGGCAATAGCTGAGAAATTCCAACCAAGCTCAAAGCCAAGAAGCCATGCAAATGGTTTAACTGGAAAGTTGAGTTCAGTGTGTCGGCCGAACTTAGGTAAAGAAAAAAAACCAAGAGGTTCGACGTCGTCACCACATCCTATACATCGAGGCTGCATATTGGCAATCCAGAGGGGAAAATCATCATTAGGACTGATCAGTATAACAGAGATGACTTTGAGGTGGTGTATCCCAATGCAAAATTCTTTGTTATCAAGTCTTGGGGTGAGGCAAATGTTCACAAATCCATCAAATATGGTGTCTGGTCGTGCGGTCTTCAGGGAAACAAGAAGCTGGATAGTGCATTTAGAGATGCTCAAATGATAGCTGCAAGCAGTTCTACCTTGTGCCCAGTTTTTCTGTTCTTTTCGGTGAGTTTATGTTAATTTAAGGTCTATGGCCTGTTCTATTCTATTTCCTGTTTTTGATCTTGAATGCTGAAGCTAAATCATTGTCCTAACAGGTCAATGAAAGTAACCATTTCTGTGGTGTTGCTGAGATGGTTGGTCCTGTTGATTTTCGAAAGGACATGGACTTTTGGAGCCAGCATAAGTGGGCTGGAAGCTTTCCTGTGAGGTGGCACATTATAAAGAATATACCAAATGCCGCCTTGAGATGCATCTTGCTGCGGAACAATGAAGACAAGCCTGTCACCTCGAGCAAAAATACACAAGAGGCACGTTTTCTGAGATAGCTCACGAGTTTGCTTTGCACAGAACACGGCTGTTATGAAATAAAGATTATTCACTCTGCATGTTTGTACATGTTTGTCGGTCTAATGTAGAGTTTGTTGTTTGCTTGCAACTCCCTCCGTACCGGAATAATTGAAGTTCTAGGATTGTGTTAAGTCAAAAAAATTTACCAAGTCTATAGAAAAATCTGCCAAACTCTAGATTATCAAATATATATAATATGAAATGTCATAATGAATCTTTTTTGTGTGTGGAAAATGTCATAATGAATCTAATGAAGCAAATTTGGTGTTGTTGTAGATGATATATTTTTACATAGAATTGGTCAAACTTAATGAAGTTTGACTTGGGACAAACTTAGAATTTCAATTATTTTGGAGCGGAGGGGTATTTCGGTACTCACCCTGCACGTTGCTTTCGCAAACAAACAGAAAATGAAAGCATGATGCTGAATCAATATGACTGGATAGCTTTGTTTCTTTGGATGCTGTTATCATCCATGAGTTCTTTTTTTGAGAATTCATCAGTGACTAGATAGCTTTGTTTTAAGCTTGGGGCGTATCTTTTACTGTCACTTACCTTGATCTCACTCTGCAACCTCCCACTGTTTTACTTGCAGATACACTATGTTCCTGGAACTACTATGCTCAAGATCTTCAAAGCTTCAAAGACAAATGGATGTTTGCTTGATTGCTTCACAGTGTATGAGGCGGAAGAAGCAAGAGTCAGAACACGCACAATGTCCAAGCTTAGGCGTGATGATCCACGTTTCATACCTGTCCCTAAGCTGTCTCTGTGCCGTGCGTATGTTCCTCGGCAGCCCAAGGCTGACAGAATACTGATGGACAGAATTATCAGGGAGACGCACGATCCGGCAGGCAAGGGCATGCAGCAGAGTTCATGGGAAGAATCTGGGAACCTGGCTAGATATTCTGCCAACGCATTTGCACAGAAAGAAAACCACAGCTATGGAAAACAGGCTTGTGAGGATGTGGTGAAAACTGTAATATACCAGCAGCCCCTAGCTTCAAACATGCCGGCAGCTCCGGCTGGAGGACAACTAACCTGGGAGGAGGTTGAAGTCGCCCCAGTTGAAAAAGACCGCCCACAAATTGCTGCCAATATCTCATCAAAAGCACCTGAAGATAATCCAACTGAAGTTCAGAATGCCTTGGTGCACGGTGCATCATCAACTCCAGAGATGATTTATGAAGAAAAGAAGATCATTGGGGAACACTGTGCTCCGGCAACCAGTCCTCGTATGAGTGAAGCCTGCTCAAGCTGCTTGATTGGTGATGTTCTGCGCATTGGCTCGATGCTGGTCCCGATGAAGATGCCCAACTAAAAGACTCAAAAACTTTCCTCTTATCAGCCAGCCGTGGTCTTGCTCGTTGATAGGAGGGTTCTCTTTTGGCTTCTGACTTACTCCCTCCGTAAAGAAATATAAGAGCGTTTAGATTACTACTTTAGTGATCTTAACGCTCTTATATTTCTTTACGGAGGGAGTACTTGATAACCGTGAGAGTAAACGTTCTTCAGCTTAATAAGTAGGGCAGCCTGGGAACAATTTACTTGGGATTTTAGGCTCAGGGAGAGAGGCTTCCATGCTTTCAGGATCCTTTTTTGGGCCTACAGTCTAGCAACTCTCTGGAAAGGAAATATGCAAGTAGTGATGTGTTAACTTAAACCTCTTGGTAACGATGCATGAGCTTTCTGTTGCTCTTTTGTTGTGTTAAATACTTAAATTAAACGGTATTAGTATGCTGCTATTTATTTCTGTTGCTCATTGAGGTTTTCTCAAGGAAATTTATTTCTGTTAGAGTATTACATATATAGCCATGTAACCTTTCTGTATTTACCCCATTGTATAAGGGGTTTCCTGCATATATT
>CBMN010754499.1:0-10151 GCA_000582825.1 Hordeum pubiflorum
GGTATTGGTAGCTTTTCTCAACGACGCGGCCGGCAACGAGAGGGAACTGGCCGCTAGCTGGACTATGTGCAACATCACGTGAATGAGGTTGAGCTCGTCGATCTCATTATGCAAGAGCTTAAGATGTGGGCTTTAGCTGTAGGAAGGGGAGTCAATGCGATTTGTGTGTAGTAGCGTTTTTTTCTTTTAGAGAGAGAAGTTAGTATCCTTGTATGTGTGGAGTGGGTGTTATCTTCACATCCGTCGTGATTATAACATACTTCCATTCTCTTTTTTCTTCTATATAAAGCTGTTGTAACTCTTGAAAAAAGCAGCAACAGTCTGCTACGTCAGGTATACTCTTCAATAACATCAGAGGAAATATAGATGATTCGTATACATACACATGTCTGCATCGTGATCAGCCCCTAAGAAACGTAACAAATTACATATCCTTTCAAGTAGTTACGGGCTGCATACGCCTCAACACTGTTAAGATACATCAAGGCGGTGTGTGTAGTCATCGAATGCACTTATTCCACAAAATTTACTACTAGTCCAAACTAACTTGTTCGCCTCCAATTTGAAACAGACAATCAACGAAGCAAGTATTGGAAAGCCTTTACACCATGATCAAAGTTCCTGTTTTGCCGCAACCCTATAAAATGGAGTATCAGCTAACTGTCACGTAACAAAGTACAAAAGAAACAATGTTTCCAAGTAATAAAAAAAAAATGCATAGTGCCCCTAGTACATAGTACTATGTACTAACTTATAATAGTAACCCCAACCTCCTATCCATTAAATATTCAGGAATAAGCCGTCCAAAACTGGGTTGTCTCTGATTTCTGTTATGAACAGCTCATGACAGTTTTTGATTAAATACACCCAATTATTCCCAAATAACATGCGGTTTACTTTAGATTTTTTCCTTCACTAATCCAACTGAGCAAGAAGTAACCAGACCACACAACATGCAATGCCTGTGCAGACTTACTAATCCAATTAGCAAGAGGCCACCTCCAATTAACACAACATGCAATGCACATGTAAACTTACTAATCCAAATGAGCAACTGAGAGTAAATGTGCAGCAACAAATTAATAAGCAGTCCTGGTAAAAAAATAGTAGATAGTATGAGATAATGGGACACATCATCCATGTCAGAAGGTAACCATTGATGTGTGACCCCATGGCTATAACCAGCCGGCTCACCAACAGACAATGAAACATGGTGAATCCAACTGAGTTTAGCGCATTTGGTTTTCTACTTCCCACAGACAAGAAAGTGGGAAAACCTAAGGAAACAAAAACTAAAAATTGCATTTCTCATGTATTGGTGTTGACCCATGGATTTCTATCTAAATTATGTTCACTGTAACTAAAGTTCATGATCAAACATTACTTGATATATTTGTCAACATATAGAAAAACAAAATATACAAATAGCTGTGAACTAGAAATAACATAGTATATGGAAACCAGTGATAGCTACAAAAAGGCAAGTGCATCGAACTGTTTTTGGAGTGTACTGCTTGGAACAAATGCTCATCTGCACATTAATTTCATGTAGTTCATGAACAGAGCTATGTTCACTATTTTTATATCAGCATTGCTTGTTTATTATGCACACAAATAGGGCATAAGGTATTTAACTTAGCCAAGCTACCTGACATCATCCTTGGGATCAACTCAATAATCGAAATCTAGGAGTGTAAGATGGACTTAAGAACCCTATGAATTCAAAATGCACAGTTGCACACCAATGGAAAGGATTGCACAGCTGAAGGTCCTACTAGTACCAGATATCCCATCAGCCAGCTACAAGCTACAAAACGACTTTGAAACATAGGCTCTTCTTCTATTTGTTAAATCACGGTTGAAGAAGGCGTTATTAACCCCTGGCCTAGGTGCAGGACCAAATGCCGCACTTTTTACCCTCTGCAGCAGGTTAGGCAGGCAGCGAGGCTCTTCCGCAGGAATCTAGAGAGAGGAAGAGCACAGGCTACGGCAAGGAGAAGAAAGGCAGGTCGTCTTTGTTGGTGTTGATTGCTGCTGCTCCTCTATACTGGTAGTTTTTTGCGGCTGCCGAGACTGGAAAGGCAGACCGATTAAACCCTAACACTAAGACCCAAGTGGGCCAGATGGGACTTTAAACTGGTGGGCATTCCTTTCCCTCTTATTTTTTCCTTTCTTTCTTGCCCTTCCCCTTTCTGGTTTCAGGCCAAGCCCCTCCAAGCTGCTCTGGCCAGTCAGAACACCTAGACACAAGAAAAACGACCACCGAGTACCTAAGACTTTCTTAACGTTGTGTTGAGTAAATCAAGTTATCTCATACAATCAAGATTCCAAGGGGCACTCGCCTAGACTAGCATAGGCGCTGGGGAGCGGACAAGACACAGTGCTTAGGTCCTAGCCGATGACTTAGGCAGCCGGTAAGGTAGTTCGCTGAGAAATCATCTTCTGGCAGCAGCAAAGGTGGCAGAGGAGAAACAACAGGGAAGGAGAGGCAGCAGCAGGGTAGTAGAAGAAATAGAGAAGGAGCAGCAGACTAGGAGAGAGGCTAGAAAGAGAGCTCAATGTTGAGAGGCAAGAGGAACTAGTTAGAGCCTTAGAGGCAGTTCAGAGTACCTCAGCCAGGCTTACAGAACATATGACTGGTCCAAGATTGTGCACAAATTACACATACTTAGGAAATTGTTCTTCAAGCTAGCAATTTCCCACCATCTATATCAGATGTTTAATAAGAATAGGAATCGAATAAGCTGCTGATTGACTGAGGAAGCATTTGAAAAGAAATGAAGGGTGATGCTTGTTAACAAAGCTGCGTGTGGGGCCGCCACATATAGCTGTAGTTCTTCCGGTATTGCTGTAGTAGCATCGGTTATTGCTCAGGTTACGAATGACTCAATCTATCTATGGCAACCAGCCCTACTAGCGAAAAAACTAATACACATTATATTTTGGAACGGCAGGAGTATGTGTTAGCAAAAAAAATTATTTCAAATTTGTTGTATCCTAAGAGTTGATCATTTTATGAGGAACATAAAAAAGGTGAGGGCAGAAGGTCAAATGGAACTCAAGTCTTTATAAGATGTTATATATTTGCTACAGACTAACCCCATTCATTATTCTGCAATCACTAGTCATGTCAATTTTGTAACAGAAAAATATAATTCAATCACTTCTTAGAACTCGATAGCGATAGAATTGAGGCATGCATACACTAACGCTTAATGCATTGCGACAACATGCCTGGTGCATCCTACAATGACATACTACACATGCCAAGTGTTGGGGTTACGTACATAGGCAACTTGTTCAATGCAAACACACAAATGTACCATTCCGCACATAGAGGTTATAATAGCAGCCAGAACAAGAGGCTTAACAAATAACAGGAACATATGGGCATGCCACTGTTACATGGCTAGACTGAAAATATAGAATGACTGACAGCTTCATATGGGCATGCCACTGGTTACAAAAATCAAGCATAGGACGTAAGATCAATTGATCTAGCCAGGACGATTATGATGAACAAATCTTAGAATCTGTGGAACTTCGGCGACTCTTCAAAACTAGGAAAAGAGGCACGCATACATTAGTAATAGCACAGCTTACATGGCTTAGGGCCAGTTCTTTTAGGCAGCTTAAAAAATAAGCTGCCTCTCCCCAGCTTAAAAAATAAGCCACCCTTTAAATTTGTTGAGACTTCTAAATTAGTTATCCCACAACAAGTTTAGAAGCCCCAACGAATATGCGAGGTGGCTTATGGCAAAAGCTGGGGAGAAGGCGGCTTATTTTTAAGTTGCCAAAAGAACTGGCCCTTAGCATGGCTATTAGTTTATATTGAAATCCAGATAATAGTATCAGAACTAATCAAAACCATATGAAACAGGATGCGTAGATGATTTTTCGATTATCTATCGATCCGCCACACAGGCTGCTAGCTGTCAGAGCAAGTTACAGTTACTCAGTTGTGTAGCTACGTAATTATGCACTGCCAAGTACTCAGTAGATACTTAATGTGTTGGACGGAGATGTCCATTAACTAGCATGAAATAACATCTTCCACTATATCTCTTTCACAATCAAGACTGAATGGACATTCAGGTGAAAAGCAGAAAACTCGCTTGCCATGTATGCACCCATAACAATGACTGAATAAAAGTAGGAAAGAAGGCCTTAAAGTGTTGGTTATTACATCAGAACAGTAAAAATATCAAGACACAAGGCACATAAGGTTGCAAAGCACCACAGAAGGAGTATTAATGATGTAGTAGTATATTGCTACTGCAAAATAATGTGCAGGGAGAGTCAATCCACACCTTGCGACATCGGAGGAATTACTGTGCTGTTGCCTCAAATTTCTGAAGCATATCACAGTGTGGTGTCTGGTAGGCTAGCCCCCATTGGCGACGCTGCAGCTCAACCCTACAATTCTGTGTTATTATCGAGTGGTAATCCCTCTCAACATGCCGCTCCAGTGTTGTACGCTCAGTGCTCTGGTGTGGATACTGATCCTCAAAATTAGGCAGCTTGACATAGTATGTTACTCCACGTTGGGTTTGAAATTTGTGCTCATAAGGGTAGGAGCGGGATAGGGAGTAGACTGGTTCAGAGGATGGCAGGAAGTTGAGCAACAGAAGCAGCAAGACAGGCAACAGCTGGACAAGCATACGGACAGTGGAGCCACCAGAACCCTGCTGCGCACCATGAGCATGATGCATCCCGCCAGTCCTGAAATGAAACGTCCCAAACTGCCCAAACTGCCTGGTGGTGGCAGGAGCCATCCCACCAAAGAAGAAGTTCCTGAATATCTCATCCGGGTCAATGTCATCTTCGTAGAACCCGTTGTATGAACGGGCAGTGGATGCCGCCCTCCTGTTGTATGCCGGCGGCTCATCGGAACCAACAAGATCGAAGCGCTTGCGGCTCTCTGCATCGCTGAGGCACTGGAAGGCCTTGGAGACAGCCTTAAAGGCGTCCTCCGCACCAGGGGCCTTGTTCTTGTCAGGATGCACCTTGAGAGAGAGCTTGCGGTAGGCCTTGCGCACATCCTCGACGGTGCAGTCCTTTTCGAGGCCCAGGATCTTGTAGTAATCCCTAGTGTGCTTCTTGATCTGGTGGACCACCTCCAGCTGCTCCTCCGTGTACGCCCTCCCCCCAGCAGTATCACCGCCGCCCTCCTCCCCATCCTTCTTCTTGCCCTTCTGCTTCCTTTCTCTCAAGCCATCAGCCCCGATTGCTTCTGCTGCTGTTGCTGCAGCTCGCGACGGCGGAGGCGGTGGGGGGTGTGGGGCAGATGACGATGATGACGAGGCCGGTGAGGAGGACGGGTCATCCTTGTTGAGGAGGGGGTTGAGGAGGTGATCGATGGGGAGCAAGGGGTCCAGCCGCTTGGCCTTAGACAGAAACTTGAGGGCGCGGGCGGTATCACCGGCGTCGAGGGCGTCCTTGCCGATGCGCAGGGCCTTGACAGCGTCGTCCTTGTTGCCATCCATGGCGGAAGCGGCAGATCTGCGGCCCGCGACAGCGAGCGACCCCGCCTCAAGCTTCTCTAGACGCCAGCACAGTCCGATCAGATCGGATCGGATCGGCTCCAGTCCAGTTTACTTCAATCCAATCAAATCCAATCTGAGTAGGTAGTTCCGGAGAGAAAGCATAAGAACAATTCCGCAGAAACCCTAGACTAGACGAATTGGACGAACAAATATTCTTACCTCGCCGGAGTTGACTGAAGGCCAGATCGGCAACGGCGCGGAGCAGGAGAGGTGGGGGAGATGGGGAGAGGATTGGGCAACGCCGACGCGACGACCTCAACCTCTTCTCTTTTGTTGCAAATTTTGTTTCCTTTTCGACGCGTCAAGGAAAAGAGTGCAGACTCTATTGGCCCAGTCCAATGCCTATCTCTGACTCTCCCCCTGTGGTTTAGCGCGGCGACTGTCGTGAGAAATATATCTCGCTCAACGCGAGATGGAAGGAAGTCTCGCTCAAAATTGCATCCCCCACTTGTAGCAACTGGGCCGGCCCATATTTATTTTTCGTTTGCTGGATTTCAATTCCCTTCTCTGTGTGTTTTTTCGCTGGGTTGATTTTCCCCATTTTTTCTAGTTTTCTCGTTTTCTTTCGTTTTTCTTTACGTTCACTTCCGTTTTCTGTTTTCCTTTGTTTTTCTTCATTTTTCATGGTTCTTACCTGTTTTCTTTGTTTCTTCACAGTTTTCCCTCGGTTTCTTTGTTTTTTCTTAGTTTTCACTGGGTTATTTTCTCTCTTCTTTTCTTCAGTCTTTTTTCTGTACGTTCATGGTTTTCTTCAGTTTTTCTTGTTCTATTGTTTCCTTTTCTTTTTTCAGTTTTTCTCGGTTTTCAGTTACATTCACCATTTTTTGTAAACATCATTAATATATTTATATACAAATTAAAATTTTGAAATCAATAATTAATATTTTTGAACTTTTATAGTTTTTATGTCAACTTTTTCTTTAAACAATAAACATTTTAGGTATATATATAGGAGTAATATTTTTTTCTAGTACACATTTAACATATTTTAATACATGGTCAATATTTTTTCTATACACATTTCTATCATTTTTATTATACAAGATTGACATTTATTGAATACATGTTCAACATTTTTTTGTACACATTTAAAGTTTTCATATAATTCATTAGCAAGTTTAGAATACAAGATTAATACTATTTCTAAGGAATGATAAACATTTTTTATATACATATTTAATATTTTCTAAATGCTTGATTAACATTTTTTTCAGATGCAAGCTTAAGATTTTTTTAATACATGGTCAACAGTTTTTACATACATGTTTAGTATTATTTAAATATTTTTCTAGCATTTATTCAAATGCTTGAATATTTTCTAAATACATGATCAACTGTTCATACACATTGTATTTTTTTATACACGAGAAACATTCTCCATATACACATGTACCATTTTTCAAATGCTTAGTTAACATTTATTTTTCAAATCTTTGATGTAAATTGTTTCTAATATATTTATTTAGAATATTTAAGAGTATAAACAAAAGTTAAAAAGTAAAGCAAAAATAATAATTTATAAAAAAGAAACATTAGGTTGTGGCCTCCTGTGCGACTGGGTCGGCCCATCTTATGCCTCCCTATGCCTCCCTCCCTTCAAGGGAGGCTCGCTTTGTCCCGCGTGAAGCCAGACATAGAGGCGCCCAGCGACTATATCTGGCTTTATCCTCTGTTTTCGACGATTCGCTCGCTCGTTTATTCTTCTTTTTTTCCTGTTTTTTGGTTTCTTCACATGTTTTTCTTCATCTTTTTGTTTATTATTAGTTTTCATCAGTTTTCTTCGTTTCTTTCAAGGTTTTCAACAATTTTTTATTTCCTTTCTTAATTTATTTCTCAGTTTTACTTTTTTGCTTTTATTTTTTTCTTCCTTTTTCTTCGTTACTTTCTTGATTTTCGACGCTTTATTTTTTGTCTCGGTTTTCACTGTTACCATTCTTTTTCATTCGTTTTCTTAGGTTTAATTTCTTTTGTTTTTATTCAGTTTCTTCAATTTTCTGTGTCTTTTATTGATTTTCATCGGTTGCTTCTTTCCAACACATGTCAACTATTTTCAGTCCACATTCAACATTTTTTTGATACATCATAAACATGTTGTTATACACGTTTGACATTTTAAAACACATGATGGATATTTTTTGGAAATTATATTTTTTACATCTAATTTTTCTATACATATTATGATTTTTTGGTACATATATAATTCATTATTTATTACATGTTTAACATTATTAAATAAATAATACTATGATAAACATTTTTAATACACATTGAATATTTTTGTTGTTAATAAATATTTTTCACACACAATGGACATTTTTCATATACATCAGGAATATTTTTACATACGTGTTTAACACTGCAAAAATATATAATTCAGTTTTAATAATATATAAATTTTATGTCTACTTTTATCTAATGTATGTTGTAAATTTGTTTTAGACACCAGGAAGATTTTGTATACACATTATAATTTCGTATATGTATTTCATATACATGAAAACTTTTTTTAGCACATTTAAACAAATTCAAATGCTTGTGTAACATGTTTCAAATATTTAGTCAACATTTTTTAAAATATATGATCAACTTTTTCATACATTTTCTTCATTTTTCGTATACAGAAGAAACATTTTCTCCATACACATGTGACATTTTTCAAAAGCTTGGTTAACATTTTTCAAATATTTTATGTAATGTGAATAGATATATTTAGAATATTTGGACAAGTGGCATGTGGCGTCCCGCGCGCTATATCGGCCCATTTATGTAGGCGTTTGACACGAGCGCACGCCAGGTCTCGCTATATGCTAGACGTAGTTCAGGCCAGATTATGAAGAAATATGAAACTCAATACAACGTCAAAGTAAAAAAAAATCTAGCTCACCATCACAAACTTGTAACATCTCGGAGTTTTCCTCCTAATTAAAATTTGATTTCAGTAATTAAATAATTAACTTGAATAATTTATTTCGCCCTTTTGTTAAATGGTGAATATATAAACCCGTCTATGTTTTCAATGTTTGCATTTCGATACTCAACCCTGAACCATCGAACACGACCTCGTTGTGATATTTGGGAGGTACCAAAATTATTGCGCAATGTTTTCACAAGCCTAGGAGGTACCCAAAGTACCATAATGTAAACCCTCCATTTATTAACTGAATGGTGGTATTTTATAATTAATGCTAGACAGCCTCCGATTAGCTTGGGATGATGTGTGTGGCCTCCAAATTGTTTACCGAGGCTACATTTCAGGTTTTGTCTCAATCGGAGTCCACTTGGCGGCGAAACCTTTAAATATACTAGATGATACCTCCTGTGTTGCTGCGGAAAATTTTAATCTATAATTGATATTTAAGTAACATGCAAAAGTTTATGAAACATAGTATAAGTAGATGTAAACAATTTTGTTTGGAAGAAATATTGTTTAGAGTAAGCATTTATAGCAAATTTGATGAAAAAACGGAAATAGATGTGATTTTTGTTCTGTTAATTTATTACCTTGATAGTATATCGGCAAGGCGGGATGAAAAAATCATTGCGTAGAGACAGCAGAAACATCTCAACCGTTGGTTGGACCTAAAACACCGATATTAACTACAAATGTGCATTCATAAAAAAACATAGCTTCTATAGAAAAATAAAACGCGAGTTCACTTATAATTTGATTTTCTATTAAAAAAAAGAAGGTCACTTGCCAATGTAGCTCATTCACCATAATATGCCTAGGTATATATATGTCTTTTTTGTTTGTCTTGTCTTGTGCTCAACCATGCATGCTTCCTCATTAGGTGAAGTTTAGTTCCGTCATAAAAACGTGGTATTAGCTACCTAGTGTGGTCAATGGAATTGGGATTAAAAAGTTACATGGAATAGTGGATTCTTTAAAAAAACTTGATGAGCTACCACTTTGTACGCCCTTGTCCATGTGTGACTGGTAAATAAGATCCCAATGCCACTTGTGCTCCTGACTTAAGTATTTTGCGTACAGCTTTGCATGGTACTAGGACTCATAATTAGGGAGCTATTATTGCACGTAGACTAAGTAGAAACGCAGGCATCCATGATATTTATGATGGGATTTATGCTACTCGTATTGCCGCTCATTTTGAAATACATATTATGCTTAACGAGGACTTTGAGCTTCTACTAGCTTGCTCGATTTTGAAGCTATGCAACGTCATGGATTTATTGCTACTCGTGTGGAGCCTTGTGATTATAAATATAACCTGATCTTTAATGAGTATCATTCTATTATTATTACTTTGCATGCTGCTACTTTATTTTACCAACAGAACAAACAACGGTATTATATCACCTTGGAAGAGGTTGAGGATTAGTCGGCAGTTGAGGAGGCAACTCGTCTCGCTGAGAGGGAGCTTGCCCGCGTCACTGATGAAAGAGTATGGTGCCCCCATGACGAGGACATCAATACCATTGTTACACCCACAACCCCTGCTGCTATACATACTGGACCAATTACTAGAGCTCGCGTAGGTTAATTGAATTACCAGGTACTTTCGTCTCTTGGGAATCCTTCTAATGTTGAACATATGATGCTGCCTAAATTAGATACTTTTGTTTTACTTATGAATGAAGGACCTA
>CBMN010754505.1:0-11334 GCA_000582825.1 Hordeum pubiflorum
CAGTATAGACGACTTGAAATTTCTTTGAGTCCACCTTATCAACAATTTGAGATGTTGCGAGCCGGTCTCCTTGATGTAGTGCAGATAATCAGCTTCTTTGAATTTCGTGTTGTCTTATTTGAGCTCTGGGAAGCCATCTGCAAGGAGACTCGGATCCATTCAGGGTCGTAAACTTTCGCTAGGGTCAGAGCCCCCATAGCCCCTTGCCTGCATGCTGATTTCCTCAATTCTAAAATCCATTCCGAAACGGTGATGGTTCACTGAGCATCTCCATAATCTTGTACGGAGGGGCTTGTGTGTTCTTCACTGCCATGGTGCATTTCGACGAGCCCACGTACAGCCGTTCTAGGAATTTGTATGCGGCCTGCAGCTTGACAAGAGTGTACCAAAGACAGGATGATTTTTCCAGCGTGACAATACAAAGCATATTAGCAACCCAAGGAATTGATTTCAAGTTAACACTTCATCTAGTTACGAATGGACATTTGAGTCTTACCAAAGATAGCGATACACATCTTGGAGATGTGTCCCTTCAATTCTGCAAGTTCCCGAGTCACTAGCCCAGTTTTGACTCGGCTTCTTTCGCATGCTTTAGAAGGGCCGCTCGCTCATTTTCAAAGTCGGCCTTGATCTTCTCTACAGTTTCCATGCTCTTCATCAGACATTCTTCGAAATTTGCGGAAAGTTTTTCAGTATTCCCGATGTTTATTTTCTGAATCAACTCGCTTTTTCAAGTCGGTTGTCTCTAAGGAAGCCTGGGTCAACATCATCTGCAAAAATTGAAGTATGGGACTAAGTCCCAGGTCATATGCAAGCATTTGACCCGACACTTGGGGGCTACAGGAATCAACTCAATTTTTCTCAAGTCCAAAATAACATGCAAGCATTTGACCCAACACTTAGGGGCTACAGGAATCAACTCAAGTATGCAAGCATATGACCCGACCCTTGGGGGCTAATGTCTACACTTGATTCTGCTGGTTCACACACCAAGACCCGGGTCATCACATAATGATAAGACGACCCTTGGGGGCTACACTTCGTCCCTACATGACAAATATGAGTACAAGTCTTGGGTCATTATTTTTACTGACCCAACACTTGGGGGCTACCTCCGGTTATAAAGCAGTCACAATGATTCCAAACAAGGTCTTCAGTTTTTCATCTACTTCTAAAACTAACGAGTTTGGGGCTACATATACATATACAAGATAGTGAGGAGACATACCTCATATTTCTTCTTTAGTAGGCCAACCATGGCATTCTCTGTTTCCTGGCTCTCGGACAGCCGAGGCAGATAGGTGATGCAAAGAATTGACGTCTAAGTTTTCCAAAGATTCTACATCAAGCCAGCCTTTTCCTTTTTCCCAGCTTGGGGATTCCTCCTTGGCTGGGATCTTGGCCAAAATGGTGGAAGTCTTAGGAACGACGTGATGACGCTCTTCAGTGATTGTCACATCATCTTGTAGTTCTCACTCTTTTCTCCCATAGTCGGGTCGTCATCGTGCTCCTCAACTGCTTCAAACATGATTTGACTTTGATCTCTGTGATCATCTCTATGGATCGGCTCATGTTGGGCTGCCGGGTCGTCCTGAGCTGCCGGGTTGTCCTGAGCCGCCAGGTCGTCATGCTTTTCCAGGTAATCTTGAGCCGGCGGCTCCATGTTAGAAGTCAGGTCAGTAACTGACTCCGGGTTGACATTAGGAGTCGGGTCGTCATATAAAGGAATCTCTATTTCTGAGTCCTCGACAGTGGATTCACCAGTCTGCTTTACAAAGGCTTTGACTCTGAAATAAAAATAGCAAGTTAGTCAAAAACCGCACATAAAGCGATATACAGAGAGATTGTAGTATTATGAAAGCTTACTCGCGATTGATTGTAAATATCGACAGTTTGCTGGCACAAGATTCATCTAAGGAGGGCGAAGCCGACTCAGAGTCTGTGGGAGAATGACGCCATGGCTCCTTGAACCGGCCAACTAAAGGATTCGAGGCGCTTGGACTAAGTTGCTGCTTTGTGCAGGTACGACGTGATGGTGGTATATTGGGCAACCCGTCTAAGAGGCTCACCAGAATTGCTTCAGGTTTCCTTTTAAGATCGGCTTCGTGTTGCGTTTTCTTCAAAGATAAGTTTATATCCAAATAAGTTGATGGGTGCGAGAAAGGTACTTTACGAACCGCAACCCAAGCTTTCCTTTCACCCAAGTATTCCAAATCAGAAGCAGATGAGTTTACCTCGGATGTGCCGGCCCTACTGGTTCCGACTTGGTCTTGAAAAGGAAATGTGTCAGCAAGTTCATTATGGAGGCGCTTAAGGAAGTCAAATTTTACCTCTTGTTCCTCCTTCTCTTTCACCTCTTTTACACTGCCGTCTTGGGGAGGAGTGGGGATTTCCAGGTCAGTCTTCCACCATTGAGAGTCTTTCTGCTCAAATACAAAGAAAGGCAAAAGTTAGAAATATTTACAACACGATTGGATGATGGTTTACCTCTGGAGCCGGGTTGCCTGCATATAAAGGGGCAAGACCCACAATGGCAATCTTTTCGAGAGTCTCGCCAATAATTTTCTGATGTCTCTCTCAAGTTCAGTAGGGGATAAGTCGTGTTGGTTGAAACACAAGCCGTCAGTTGGTTCACCGTTGTACTCATGCGTGCTTGGGTTCTTATCTGATGGTGCCATTTTTTTGGTACGGTTTATGTTTTTTAGTCATAATGATCTGATGGTTCGGGATTCAGCAAAAGGGTAACTGCATAATGGGGTTGGAATAAAATATTTGGGGGTCACAGCAGGCCTTGGGGTCACTTATTTTTAGTCCGTTTTTGTTCGACGTGTTAGAACATATCACTGTAATGTTCTGTTGTGCCAAGGTGATTTGTGCGTAACCTAAATTCAGAATAAACTAAAGTTGGCATGTGTGAGTGCCTGTGATATACTTAGGTTGCAATTTCTCTAATGGTGAATGTTTCGTCTGTCAAACTCTTGATTGCCTCCACTTGGACGAAGTTGAACCAACGGTTGTTGCCCATGACCACGACGGTACTTTATCGATGCTTCCTGGCTTCAATTATCAATTTAAATATGCAACGATTCACCTCCTTTTACAATCATGGTCAGTTTATACTAGAAGGGTTGGGCGCTCTTTGCTGTGCCATCGATGTTGCTGGGTTTTCATAAAAACTACTCCCTTTGTTTCAAAATATAAGGTGTAATTTTTTGAAAAATAAATCTTTTTAAGTTTGACCAAATTCGTAGAGAAATATATCAATATACATAATATCAAATCGGCATCATTAGATTCATCATGATTTTTTTATTTTAATTGGTTTAATGTTGTAATATTTTTGGCTCTTAACTTAGTCAAAGTTAAAGGTATTATACTATTTGAAAAATTAATATACGTTATGTCTTAAAACTGAGTGAGTATTTGGTTTCGCGAGAGGGGGAGACGATGAAGTGTCTTTTTTATTTATAATGCAGCCTGTTTGGTGGGCCTTCAGTGGTGTGATTCAGTGTTATTTGCTAATCAATCCATACTTTTGTGTCAAAAATTTCGCCGGTGACTACATGTTCGATACTGGTGCTACAAAATTACATATTGACACTTTTTAAGGTGGTGAGAGGGTTGTCAGTTGATTGATATGCTTTATAGGTCGATTGCTGCTGGTTGATTTAGAAAGTCATTGGATTGTCAAAATCGTAAACCAAATCCAAAATTAAATACCTCAATGAAACGAGAGAGCTTCAAAATGAAAGAGCACAAAGAATAGAAGAATATAATAACAAAGATGAATTATAAGAATTTACTAAGAAAGATGAATTAAAATAATTAAATAAGAGAGCTTCTTGAGAAATTATTGACCCGGTCAAAATCAGGTGATCCAATTATAAATTGAAGACATCAATTGATTGTGAGGCCTTAAAATTAAGGAGCATATGTATTTATAAATATAGTATAGAAAAATTAAATAATAAAGCTTTGAGAAATTGTTGACCCGGTCCAAATTGGGTGACCCAATGTGAATTGGAGACCTCAATTGAATGTGGGCTCTCCAATTCTAGGAGGATTAGTCTTATAGTATATGTTTTTCAAATTAGATGTGTTTGTATTGCTTAGGAACGAAGGGACTATAATGGGCAAGAGAGATTAGCATTGGAGCTTGATCAAGCATGAAGCCAAACAAAAAAGGGTGAAATTTGTTTCTTGATACAAAGTATTAGCATGTGTCAGCTAGTTGTAGAACAAAGGTGTTACAGACAAAGGGGTGACGAATCAAGTGACACAACACGTATATAGTCAGCACCCGCACACACAAGAACCTACGTCTTTATAGATTTAGGTGGCAAGCATGCATGCCATCACGAACGAAAAGACGATTGATGATGAATCCAACTATATATGCAGGTCGCTCACGCTTTTGACTTTACATTAGCATCCATCTTCTACATGTCACGCTAACTTGGATTTATAGCCTAAGGATATTGCTTGGTGTTTGTATATATGTATAACGTGGGAGAGACAAACTAGTAATTAGTACATCATGCATTGCATATCTTTATATATACATCATTTCAACCATATATACATACATATATCTACATTTATGGAGACGATTGGATAGATAGAGTGACACTATATTTACACTCATGCATGTACTATGATCAATACCACCATAAAAGGTACAACTTCATTAGAACCAATTGACTTGAAATATTTATTCAATGGTTCACAGATAAACTGGACACTCACAACCAGCACAAAATTTAAGTATTATTATTATTATTATTATTTTGCGAGTAAAATTTAAGTATTATTGACACCAGAATATTGCATCAGCCGAGTCAATAGCTGTGTTTCATAAAATGATATGTGTCATTTGCTATAATAAAACATACATTCCGTCTGTATTTGAGATGTGATCAAATAATTTAATGCATTTTACATCTTTTATTGCTAGTATACTGAAATCAGTGGTATATACTTATCATGTTTTTGGTTCAACAATGTTAGTAGGTACTAGCATTTATTCGTTTTGATGTGTTAAATTCAAAGATACAGTGAACTATATGTACGGATGGTATTTTTGTGCACGACTCTAACCCTAACCATTAAATCTCATGTAAAATGCGAATACATATGTAAATGCCAGACATGATTTTCTTTGTTCAACAGTCTGTGACCGTATCAGTTCTCCACTTCAACTCCCTGCTCCCATATATTTCTAAACTGCATTTCCATGTGAAAAAATAAATGACATCCTGCCAATACATTAACTTAAGCAGGGAAAAATAATTGAGGTGGTTAACTTAATTAATCACCCAGATTTTTTTGCCTAATCATTAAAAAGGGCCACATGGCCATTTATTACCTGGAAAGGGAGGGATTAACCCACAACATGCCAATGCATGGCCATTTTTATACTCCTCCGCCTTCTCCACGCACAGGCGCTCTTCCAACCGAAACGCATGACACATGGGTCATGCAAAGCTCCGGGCCCGTGGCTCAGTGGTGTCTGCGTGCGGTGCATCGCGTCGATTTTGCCTGGGCGAGTGGCGATGGGGGTCCGCGTTAATCGCCGGGCACGTTCTGCACCTCTTTCGCTCTCCGCGCGGGCCCACAACACAGCTGTTATAATGTGGTCTTGTCTGCTCCTTCCCTCACTCCTCGTGTCCTACTTTTTTTTCTCTCTCTCTCCCGTTTCTCCTAACTAATTTTGTTCTCTCACGCATGTATATCTTTTTCCTGGCTTTGAAGGTTAAAGTTACTATGTATTTTGTATTAATTTCACTGCTGAAAGAGAAAATAAATCTTGCTGTAATTATTATTTTCCTGCAACAGTTGCTTCTAACCCTCTAAATTAGCTTCATCGGAATATTGAGATGGTGATCAATACTACTCCAGTGTTAGCAAAGGATGGCAGAAGCTGTAGCACTTAGGAGAAATACGAGTGTAAAGTTACTGGTAGCCAAGAAAGATTAAACCGGTGGATAACATATGACTGAGATATATTGTATGGGGAAATGACTAAGATGACCACAGAATCCAACATATTCCTCCATGGGGATTGAGGTAGGGGAGTTTTCTAGAGGGGTATTTGTGCTCCCCTCCCTCTCATCACAAGCCTCTCTTTCTCTCTCCTCTCTCCTCTCTCCTCTCCTCTCTCTCTCTCTCCCCATGCTGCTCACATGTTTCTCTCTCCACCATACCATTGCCGGGCAGGCAGGCACTCCCCTCCCTCTCCTCCGTCCTTTGGGTTTTTAACTAGCTGTAGGGGCATTTAGGCAGGGAGGGAGGTAAAGCCACCCTGACAGCGCAGCATCTCGTTTGTTTTATCTCCCACATCATACCTCTCATCATCGTCTGCACACAACAAACAGCCCTCCCTCTCTTTCTCTCTCTACCGCCCTCCTCTCGCTGTACTCAATATTTCACTCCTCTCTCAACCCCCCTCTCTCTCCTTCCTTCACAGCTATCATATTCTCGTCCCCTCTCTCTCCTCCATCCACCCTATTATTTATTGCAGGCTTACTGAAGGTATCTTAATTCTTTTTTCCTCCCTCTTCTTCCTCCTCCCCTCTCCTCTCCTCTCCCCTCCCCCTTGCAGGGCTAGTATTTTTCTTGTGCCAGGCTTCCTGTACTAGCGCTCCTCTCTTCCTCCTCTTCATCTTCTTCTGCATCCCTGACCTGCCTACCACCTCGTCTCTGTTTCTTTCCCTTTTCCCCCTCTCCTTCTCTCTCTCTCCGTGTGCTCTTTCTGCTTGTCCTGGCCTCCCATCTTTTTCACCTCTCTCATGTACTGATCATACCGTCACCTCCATTCCCTATGCCCCTGTGGTAAAGCTCGGTCGGCGACGTGCACCCAGTGTGTACTAGCATGCAGCAGCAGCAGCAGCAGGGTGGAGGCCCGGGCCAGCTGTTCGGCTTGCATCCTCAAGAGATGCCGCCATTCTCGCCGTCTAGGAGCACCGGCCAGCAGCGGATCTCCATGGCTGAGGCGCCCTCGCCCATCAGCAGCCGTCCGCCGGCGCCTGGGCCGCCGCCGCCGCAGCAGCTCAACAACGAGCTAGCAGGCGCCGGCGGTGTGGGCTTCGACGAAGAGGCGCTCGCCGCGGCGGCAGCCGGCGAGGAAGGCTTGGGCGGCGGCGCAGGAGGAAACCGGTGGCCGCGGCAGGAGACCCTGGCGCTGCTCAAGATCCGGTCGGACATGGACGCCGCCTTCCGGGACGCCACCCTCAAGGGCCCACTCTGGGAAGAGGTCTCCAGGTAAATTACGACCCACTAATTGACCTCCGCCAGGCAATTGCACGCGCCGTCGCCTGCATCGCCGTCCCTCAAGGCCGGAAATTGCCGTCGGCGTAATGCCGCATGAAATCTCGGCGGCGGCGTAGTGTGATTTCCGTCAGCCGCGGCTGTTTAATTACCGGCTAAAAAACACCCTATTTTTTACACTTTTGCCTTAACTATCCTTCACGAGCACAGTGACTTTTTTTCCATTTTAAAATCATATCGCTCTCCTTCCCCACCTTTCCCTGATTTTTTTTGTCCAACCATCTCTTCGACATGAGAGGTACTACTACTCCCGTAAGCTTCAGATCCGGTGGCACCAATCCCAGAGAAGCTGTCTTTCACTCTGGCCCTCTGAATTCCTGCAAACAAAAGTTGGATTTTTATTCCCGATTTAATTTACTTTGCATTCTTCTTGGGATTTGCCATTCTTGCTAGTGCTGCATGTATGCATATGCCTTTCTATATCTTTTGCATTTGGGTGCCCAAATCGAGTAAAATTCTACTCGTACATGCATGCAGCTTTTGTGTGAGGGTTACAGTTTACTTGCATGATGTGTGAGTTCGTATGTGTGCAATTGTGGTTGTAGCGTGGAACTCCATTGACGAGGTTTTTTTTCCTTTGTGCCGCTGATGCTCATGATGATTGGTGTTGGTGGTGGTTGGCAGGAAGCTGGCCGAGGAGGGGTACAGGCGGAACGCCAAGAAGTGCAAGGAGAAGTTCGAGAACGTTCACAAGTACTACAAGCGCACCAAGGACAGCCGCGCCGGCCGCAACGACGGCAAGACGTACCGCTTCTTCCGACAGCTCGAGGCGATGCAAAGCACCTCCGGTGCGACGGCGGCTCCGATGGCATCGGTCCCGCCGCCGGCGACAGCCGTTGGAGTGCCCGGGGTGGTGGGACCCACAGCCGTACGGCCACTCGCCGAGCCGCCGCTTGTTGGTGCCGCGGCTGTCGCTACGGCTGGCCTGCCGACGCCGGTGGTGGTGGGCAACATGAGCTTCTCAACGTCCAACACGGAGGAGTACTCCGACGAGGAGGACTCCGACGACGAGGGCACCGACGACATGGGCGGCGGCGCCGACGAGCGAGGGAAGAGGAAGAGGACGTCGGAGCGTGGCGTCGCGGCTGGTTCTGGCGGCGAGGCCGGGAGCGGGAAGATGATGAGGTTCTTCGAGGGGCTGATGAAGCAGGTGATGGAGCGTCAGGAGGCGATGCAGCAGCGGTTCCTGGAGGCCATCGAGAAGCGGGAGCAGGACCGCATGATCCGCGAGGAGGCGTGGCGGAGGCAGGAGATGGCGCGCCTCGCGCGCGAGCAGGAGATCCTCGCGCAGGAGCGCGCCATGGCTGCTACCCGCGACGCCGCTGTGCTCTCCTTCATACAGAAGATCACCGGGCAGACCATCCCCATGCCGTCCATCGCCGCGCCGGCCATTACATTCATGCCACAGCCGCCGCCTTCGCAGCCTCACGCCACACCCATAGCATACTCCGCCGCGCCAGTTCCTCCACCGCCGTCGTCTTCCCAGCCACCTGCCACGCACTCGCAGCCTCAACCCTCGCCACGGCAGCAGAAGCCGCCAACAATGCCGCCCGTGACGCCGCAGCCGCACAAGTCGCCGGCTCCAGCGACGCCACAGCTACAGCAGCAAGCGCCGGTCGTTAATTCAAGCTGCATGGACATCGTCGTGACGCCCTCAGAAGCGACGCACGACTTGTCGGGGTACGACGGGTCCGGTGGCGGCAGCGGACCGGCGTCGTCGCGGTGGCCCAAGGCGGAGGTGCACGCGCTGATCCAGCTGCGGAGCAACCTGGACATGAGGTACCAAGAGGCCGGGCCGAAGGGACCGCTCTGGGAAGAGATCTCCGCCGGCATGCGGCGGATGGGCTACAACCGGAGCTCCAAGCGGTGCAAGGAGAAGTGGGAGAACATCAACAAGTACTTCAAGAAGGTGAAGGAGAGCAACAAGAAGCGGCCCGAGGACTCCAAGACGTGCCCCTATTTCCACCAGCTCGAGGCGCTCTACCGCAACAAGGCGGCGCTCAGCTCCCCCTCCGGCGCCGGTGGCACACTGGCTTTGCCGCCTCCCGCAGAGCATGCCAATGCAGCTCCACAGGACCGCATCGAGGCGTTCACCGTCGCGGCGCCCATCTCGCAGACGGCTCCGCAGCAGCACGCCGTGCCACCGGTGGCCAAGAACGACGCCGGGAACGGCAACGGTAATGGCGGCGGCGCGTCGGAAGGAGTCTCCGGGGGAGTGCAAAGGGTGGCGAGCAACGGCGGCAGCAGGTTCGTCTTCAGCGAAGCAGGCGGCGACAAGGCGGCGAAAAAGGTAATTAAGCTAGAAAATATGTGCATTCCGGTTGTGGCCGTAGCCAAATGGCACGTACATGTGGTACCCTGCTGTTCGTTTCTTCCGTGATCCAATGCTGATTGCATAACACTGCGCATTTAAAGCCAGAAGGCATTATGAAGGAGACGACGACGATGGAGCAGAGGCAGCCACAGCCGCAGCCGCAGCCGCAGGCGGCGCAGCAGGCGGTGCTCAACAGCTACAACCGTACGGGCGGCGGCGGCGCCGACAGCGACAACATGGACGAGGACGAGGAGGACGAGGACGACTACGAGGATGAGGACGAGGACGACGACCTCGACGGCAACAAAACGCAGTACAAGATCCAGTTCCAGGGGCAGCAACAACATCAGAATCAGAATCAGCATCAACAGCACCACCACAACATTGTCAGGCCGAACGCCACCCCGTCCGGCGGCGGCAACCCGCCTGGCGCTGCTGCCGCTCCCAGCGCGCCGGCGGCGGCAACGACGACAGCCGGATCTTTCCTGGGCATGGTCCAGTAGATCCACCCATCACCCCGGTGACTAGCTCTCTCCCCATACCCCCATCAATCAATTCAATCGGTGGCTTTCTACCTTCTCTTCCTCTCTTTCTTGTACCATTTGTATCTATCTACTTACCTACCCTGTCGCCTCTTCCATCCCCGTCCATATATCGCCGCACCTCAGAAACCTAAACCTCAAGAGCTCTCCTCCACCAAGCTCCAGCACCCCTCATATGCATGCACGTAGCAACGACGACATGTCCATGTCAGAATCATTCGCCTGCATGCATGCATATGCATGTGCATCGTCGTCGTCGTCGTCGAGGTTGCCACTCCGAGACACACCCTCCCTCTCCATGTCCCGTCCCAGATACTCCAAACTAGCAGCTGCATCCGTTTCTTGATTCGTTGCTGTGTTGATTACAGTGTTACAGTAAAAAAAATTGGTGGTCTGGTTATTTATTTATTTGTCGTGGTGATTAATAAGAACCCTTCTTGCCGGAGGGCGCTTCACTGAGAGATTAATTACTACTACATCGGGGTGGTAAAAAACCCTGGTAATAAGATCGATCCAGCTCGCGCTCGGTTAAAATGAAGAGAAGAGCGCGTGCTTGTTACTTTCGTCGATTTGGCGCATGCGGCTACTGCTCTACAGTGTGGTACTGTACGTGCTGCAATGGAACGGTGAAAATGAAAAGGATCGATGGTACTCGCCTGCAGGCCATGAGGAAGAAGGTGCTGGAGCATATGCGGATTTTTTTTTCCTTTTGATCTTTTTTTCTTCAAAATTACCGAAATTGTCCATTATGTATTACCGAGTTTTTCTTCTTTTACCAACTGTTTTTACTTGAACTATTACAGTGTATACTTGTGACATACTATATCCTATATTCTTGCTGTTCTTGCACCCAGCATTCTTCTGAGTATATATGAACTCCATCACTGCATGCCTACTGTGTTTTCTGTATTTTAATGGCTACAGGCAGATGCAGGCTAAAGTTACATTTTCACATCTGATTATACTCTTTTTTAGATAAAGGGACTTTATTACTTAAGAGTTTTAAGCATTACACCCGGCCTCTGCATAACAAGGATGTACACAGCCACAAGTTCATGAGTTCACGAGTACCCAAACTGAAAATAAAGCAAGGCGGATTACATATCATGATGAGAAATTGTAAAGCCGCCTAAGAGGATGGTAGATCAATCC
>CBMN010754524.1:0-10417 GCA_000582825.1 Hordeum pubiflorum
TCGAGTGTTTCTCTTGTGATTTCTCCTCGTTCTTCCCCGTGTTCTTCGTGGAACCCCCCTCCAATTCGTGAAAGATCGACACACACGTGTGTGCCCTGTATCACCATGGTTCCAGTCGCAGTCGTGCAACATCGCTGGCGCAAGAAACACGGCTCCCTGGTCGAGCAGGTGTTGGTTCGGTGGTCTGATCAAGTTGCCGTTGGCGATATATGGGAAGACAAGGAGGCGCTGCAAACTCGTTTTCCCGTGGCTCGGCCGAGGCTTGGGGGCAAGCCTCGTCTCAAGGAGGAGGGGATGTCAACGCCCCCACTACTCCCAGGCCGTCCAGCGTCACCGACAAGGAGGACCTACCCACCAGCAACTCGCGATGCTCGTTCACTGCCCCAAGGTCACCACGAGTCAGGAGGCCCAACCCGCGCAACGCTGGGCCGGAGTGGGCCCAGTGAGCCTGTCAGTGTCAGGCTACTTGTAGCCACTACACCAGAGAGAAAGGCATCCAGAGGATCACTGGCTCGGCGGCGACTGTAACCCTATTCCCCTACCTGTACTCCAGTTCATCCAATTCTTGTATCTAAATTTGTAACCGAGACCACTAAATCGTGCTACTGTGAGTGTTAGTTCGATCCCACTATCACCTCTCTTACATGCCCTCTCTTCTTGACTCTTTGACCCCTCTGTTTTCGAGTATAAGTAAAAGTAATAATGAGCGTAGCATCATATTCTTGTCAGTTAAATCATGCGTACGAAGAAACGAAAGTACTTGGTTATTGATTTTTCGTGTCATATTTGTAGAAGTTTTTATGATGGATTTATCCATATCACCTTGTGTCATTCCCGATGAGTTGTTGCCTCCTTGCCCCACTCATCCCGCGCCCCTAGCGTGATAAAGTCGTGCGTCGCCGTGGGCCGCCATAGAAGCTTGCCACTGCCATAATCCCCGGCCACCTCCGGTTGTGGCGCCACCTACAAATGACATGCCCCGTTGCCCTCGTTCCGAAGGCGCAAGTGCCAGGCAAAATCCTCCCCTCTGCCAAGAACCATCTGCCCATGCGTCGCCGTTGCACGCTACGGTTGCGGACATGCCTAACTGTCGTGCCATGACCAAAAGCTTATGGGTGCCATTTGCTTCATTTTGAGCCCTCTTAAGGCAATTTACATTCTTACCTATATAAGGTTATTCACTTTCGTGGTATGAGTTGGATTTCGGTCGAAAGACCTTTGTTGTATGAGATATTGTATATGCGTGTTGTTGTATTTACGGAATATTTGTAATATGCGTTGTGATGTGAAGTCTTCATATGATGGGCATGTTTCAACGTGTTCGTCGTGTGAAGCTTTAGTGATCTTGTGATTGATTCTATGCATAGGCTAGCAGACTTGGCTACATCTGTATAGTGCTGGTCCGAGACGCTGCATGCTGCGGCCGAAGTAGGCTTATCTGTCGCCACGACTGCATTGAAGTGGCGTCGCCCTCTCGTTTAGTGGTTTGATCGACGTCTACCTGTCGCGTCCACTCCGGAATGGCAAACCAACATGGACGCGCAACGACGGTTCTAGAATGGGACGCGCGACGACCGTTCTAGAATGGGACGCGCGACGACCGTTCTAGAATGGGATGTGCGATGATGACTTCCGATGGGACGGGCGGGCAGACATCGTACGTGGGATGAGTTCGGGCCTGTGTAAACCTTGCTCGCTTTAGTACTGTTTTGCCTATTTTTCAATGTACGGACATGTCCACAGACTTTTACCATCCTCCAGCCCGGACGTTTAGGGCTATAGCGTTGGAGCTGCCCTGCACCCACACACCCACCAGCTAATCACCACCTGTACGGCTGTACCCACGCCTCTCTCCCTGCTGTCCCTCCACACCGAACGGGCTATTTGTCCTTACACCAGCACCAGCGTCCCTCCTATTCGCTTGGGCGCTTCGCACCCCACACACCGATTTGCATTTAAGGAAGCCGACACATGGACCCCAGTCCAAAAGAAACTTAACGTGTCATTCCTTTTTACATTCTGGCGGGCCACACCTGCACTAGCAGCCAACCGTCGCGTGCCACGTTTTGTTGGTATTACTATGTGTACCCGGGAGGTGTACACGCAGTGAGAGGACACCAAACCCTAGCCTTTTTGCTCTCCCACTGCTCGCCCCTCCTGCTCGGCCGCTGCTTCCCCACACCGCCCAGGTAGCTCCACCGCCGGTGGCTCGCTATACCCACCACCTCCGCCGCTTCCTTCCTTCTCGTGCCGGGGAGGTGCAGAAACACCCTAGATCTCTCCCGCGAACGTGCATGGCGTCCTCCTCCGATGAGCAGCCCAAGCCGCCCGAGCCTCCCGCGGCCAACGTGGCTGTGGCCACCGCCGCGCCACAGTCACACGCAGAGTGGGCCGCCTCGATGCAGGCGTTCTACGCCTCCGGGGGGCATCCCTACGCCGCCTGGCCCGCGCAGGTACGAGATTGCCCAAATTTGGGCGGGGAGGGGAAAGGCTGGGTGTTCTGACTAAGTTTTTTTGCTTTTCCTCTGATGCAGCACCTGATGGCGGCGGCGGCGGCCTCAGGGACACCGTACGGCGCGCCGGTTGCGTTCCCCATGTACCACCCCGGGGCCGCGATGGCGTACTACGCCCACGCGTCCATGGCCGCGGTGAGTGCACAAGTCTCCGTTTCTATTCGGTTTCGTGCTCAATCGGGGAAATTGGACTTGGATTTGACGGAAGTTTTGGTGGTGAAATCATTGCCTCTGCGCAGGGTGTTCCTTACCCGACTGCTGAAGCTGTCGCTGCCGCCGCCGCTGCGCCCGTTGTGGCAGAAGGGAAGGGCAAGGCTAAGGGCGGCGGCGTGTCGCCTGAGAAGGGCAGTTCTGCTGGGCCCTCTGGGGACGACGCTTCGCAAAGGTATATATTTCTTCTCCCTCACTTATCTGTTAAGGTAGTTTTTTTCTTAAATTTAGGATTTAAATTTTCTTGTGCAGCTGTGACAGCGGCAGCGACGAGTCTTCAGACACGAGAGATTATGACACTGACCAAAAGGTACCAAAGAACTTGCTATGACGCAAGGGATCATTCTAAAGTTGCTTGTTTTTTTTGCAATTAGTATGTTTATGACTTTATGTGGTTTATATTGGTTCTCTTCAGGATTCCTCTGCACCTAAGAAGAGGAAATCTGGTAATACCTCAGCGGAAGGTGGGTTATCGGAATGCTCAACTATGTGGTAGCTTCAGTTGTTCCTTTAGAAGATTGAATAATTACATTGGTATTTGCCAGGTGAACCGTCTCACGCTGCTGCTGTTCCATATGCTGCTGTGGAGTCACCATATCAGTTTAAGGGGAGGTCTGCCTCAAAGCTTCCAGTTTCTGCGCCTGGGCGGGCAGCACTTCCCAATGCCACGCCAAATCTGAACATAGGGATTGATCTTTGGAGTGCTTCTCAATCCTTAGCTGTGATCCCAGTCCAGGGGGAAGCAAATCCTGGGTTGGCGCTTGCCCGATGTGATGGTGTTGGTCAGCTGGTATGGATTCTTCTTTCTAATTTTATGACAGCATCTAGAAAGTGATTTTTTTGATGTGCAGCATGTTTTGGAATGCCTCGAAAGTCATGGCGTGAATGGTTTTTGTCTTACTATACATTTTTAAAGACCATGTTTCTGGGAATAAAATTCTATGAAACCAGGTCTCATGGGCCAGCACGTGAGATCCGTCCCGATGGATGACACGTCACGATGCCAATCTCAAAGCACGAGTAATCCCACTTTGCCTAATTACCCATTCCTGATTCCAATCGCGTACACGTATCCTAATGTGTTGTATGGGATACCTAGAACTTGCAACCCATGAGCTAGGGTTTGCACGCTGCTCTCATGCATGGCGGCGCAGGATGACCTCGTCGCCGGTTGCTGCACGATACCATGCAACCAAGACCTGTCGTCCATGGCCACGCGGAACCACCTCGTCGCTAGCAGCCGCGTGGCTTCATGCTATCACGACTCCACAGCCATGGTCACCCCGAAGGATCTCGTCGCCGGTGGTTGTGTGAACACGATCCTATGATGACTTATCGTCCATGGGCGTATCGAAAGACCTCGTCGCTGGTAGACGCGCAGTGGTAACCGTGCGGCAAGATGCATCCAACTGCCATGTGACGCCGCACTTGTCCAAGATGGCGGACTCCCGGCTGGTGGGTCTAGTGTCAGCTAATTAACGTGCCATGTCCGTCTAGGGCTCTTCCACTCCTGATGAGTGATCCATGCAAAAGCTAGGCCGGTTGAACGAGTACAATAGTCCGCTGCTTACACCAATCTTCAAGTAGCTTATAATGAAACTTGAAAGTAATTAATCTACTACCTATGAGGGTTATACAACTCCAAAGCCAAGAAGAACATATGGTGGTCGTGCACCAACACATCCGCGCTTGCAGCAGGAAAGGAATGTGTTGATGACGAGCAGATATGCATACGTCTTGGCGCTCGGCCGGCGTTGAGGAGGAGTTTGTCCCGCCCTCAGTGAGGACGTCTTGGTGCGTGACCACCATCAACAAGGAGTTGACTTCCAGCGTAGCCGCCGTCGATGAGGTGTCCGCCCAGCCAGCAACGCTGGCGATGAGGCATCGGCGACTTGGCGTGTGACCACGACGAACGTGAAGTCCGCCCAGCTAGCAACGCTAGCGATGAGGCCTTCTTGCGGATTCTGGTAACGAGATCATTCGGCATGGCCACAGACGAGTAGTTATCAATGCGTTGTTCCGAGCGACCGCCGGCGACAAGGTCCTTTTGCTTGGCCGTCATCAACGAGAGCGAGAACAAGCAAATCCTAAATCGTTGTGTACCTGTATACTTATACGTACCTGTTCAAGCATAGGAATTGCAATCGGGATTGGAAAATAATGGGCAAAAAGTGGTAGTAGCTCTTTAAGATAGTGAATGCCACGTGTCATCCATAGGGGCGGGTCTCATGTGCTGGCCTGTGAGACCTGGTCTCATAGAATTTTTTCCATGTTTCTGTGTTACTTATCTGATTCTACTGCTCTTAATCATTCCTATTTTGGCAGGATGAGCGTGAAATTAAGAGGGAGAGGCGAAAACAATCTAATAGGGAGTCTGCAAGGAGATCAAGGTTACGCAAGCAGGTAGTATTGGAAATATTACAAGTGATTGCAAAAATGCACGTGAACAATAAATGATGCTGCTCCTCTTCATTTCTTAATTCGTACCAATTATGATGGTATTAGTGGTGAACCTGGTAAACACTTATTTTTACCGTTAAAGGAACTTGGAGACTTAATCTATGATTCTGCAGTTTTATGCCAAAAATTACGGTACCCAGGTTTCCCTACTGTTGGTATTGTTAAGCATATTGAAAACATGAGCAGTTGTACAGTGTGATAACTCTTCGGCGGCAGCAGTCATACATCCCTGCAGTAGCATGCACAAGAGATAGGGAGCAATTAGTTTGTCAGATAGGATATTAGTAGTATGCTAACCTTATCTGTTTTTGATCTGTGTTATATTTGCAATCTCTCTATTCAGCAAATGGCTTAGGAAAGTTCCATATCCACTATGTACCTCTCTCCTGAATCTCTTGTCCCTGCCAAGTGAATTTCATTGCTTAGCATTTGACCTCAAATCATCACTGTTCGACCTGTCTGATGGTTGTTTAAACCTGCGGCGTACTAGTGCAAATCATAATACTCCCTCTGTTCCACAATGTAGTGCATATATATAATAAAAATAATAGTAATAATAATTGTAATAATAATAATAATAATAATAGCAATAGTAATAGTAACAATACTACTACTACTAATAATACTAAGTCAAACCATAAAAAGTTTGACCAAGTTTATAGAGGAAAATATCCACATCTAGAATATCAACACATCATTAGATACATCATGAGACGCATATTCATATTGTATATATTTGATACTGTAGATATAAATAGTTCTTTCGATAAACTTGGTCAAACTTTGTAAAGTTTGAGTTTTTTTTTTAAATATATGCACTATGTTATGGAACGGAGGGAGTATGATTTAGGTTTACTGTGTATTTTCTAAAATCGGGTTCAGCATACTGTGTTCAAAATTCAGTAAAGTAGAAGTACCATATGTAACCTAAATGCCCCCTTTTTTTGGGTTTGGTATTCACTTCAACGGGGGACGCATACAAAACCACAAAGAAGATGAGGAATATGCATCATGCATTCATCATTTTAGTTAACTGTCAATATAAATCTAACAGTGGATTAGGGAGTTAGACGAGGAACCTGCAGAAAACCACCTTCTCAACTGGATGCTGCCATATTACTGGCAGGAGGAATTTAGTGCGCCATCTCGCTGCTGGATGCCACAGGAAGAGTTTGGCATGATCTCGCCTCCTCACCAGATGCTGCCTTGTTGCAGTTGAATGGTCACAGTTCACCACGGACCACCAGTTCATGGGTCAGTCAAGTAATGATATGCACATGCGGACATGCTAGAGTTTGGCCTCTAGGTGGGCTTGACTTTTGTCACCTTAATCACCGGTCTATTCCTTATGCATTGCAAAGCCCAGTAGTTCAATAAATGTGGGTTGCTTAATACAGTATATAATTTGTGTTCTGGTCATGCTAGTTTCTTTTACTTAGGAAATGAGCTGAATACTACATACCAAATCAGGCAATTTTCTGACAACTGCAGACATACCAGTTTTTGACTGGGTTGCCTATCCTTCCCACACATTTTGAAATGTTTGTTGTACTGAAACTCAGTCAAAATTGCTGTCAAAATTGCCTTTCAGGAAAGATACCAGTTGTGACAGCTACATAAGCAACACCTTCCGTTTTGTAAGTGGAATACTGAAGAGTGAGTAGATGCAGAACGGGATATTGAGCATTCATGTTGTTTTGCACTTCTAGTAAAAGAAATGGCCCACAAATGTGCAATTAGCCCCCTTGAATTTTCTGATTTGCTTAACCTCCTGAACTTCCAACACTTGGCACTTCATCCTTTGAAGTTGTTTTGGGAGTGGTTTCGACATCGTGGCCATCATGTAACTGAAATCGGTCACAGGGCCAAATTGTCCGGTCAAATGCCTATGATTGGTGGGGATGGAGAAAGAGAAAAGAATGAATAAAGAAAGAGATAAAGTGGTCCGTGGTGGGCCGTGTCTGATGTGGCAGACTGCCAGAACACGCCCGGACACCCTCATATCATCCCCACATGTGGACTGAGTTTGAGGGTTCGCGGACAGCCCGGACATATGAGGACGATCTGGGGGGTACGGTTGAGTGGCCTTTTCCTTCTCTCTCCTGTCTGGACCCTTCCCGCCCGGACATATGAGGGCAGTTTGAGGGCTCCGGTTGTAGATGCTCCAAGTGGACAAAGAAAAGTTAGGGGGTGAAGAGTTGACATTCATAATATCTCAAAAGGGTAAAGCGGACTTAAACTATTGGTGATTGTTGCATATTTGTTGTATGTTTCACCTCTAGAATTTGGTCCAGGCAGCTAAGTCTTCTTAGTAGTTCAGTTGTGACACTCCATTTCCCTATTTTCAATTGCATACTGGTGCAAATGGAGATATGCTAGTAAGCGGATATCTATTTTCTGGATGGGGTATGCTTATGGTCTATTGGAAGTCATACCAAGATTTTTGTAAATGTCACTAACAGTATTATTATTTTCATATTACTCAAGAAAATTTATTAATCATTTAAACTATGTTTTTTGGTTTCATGTTGTTTGTGTATAGTAATCCGATATTGATATGTGAACTTGTAATTTTTCCAAAAGATGGCCATGCTAAAATTGGTGGTCATCCAAGCAATTTTATCGATTTTACTTTCAATTCAGGTTTACTTGCTTGCTTACTGTTTTTTTATTTGAGTGCCATATATATAGTTATATTGCTAAAATTGTGCAAGACATAACAGGAAGTGTTTATCAGTGGCCATGAAGGGGCATTTGCTAGTTTCTTGTCAAAAAACATCATGAGTAGGGGATCATATGCTCACATTGACAACTAATCCCCACACTAAACCCATCTGGTAATATTAGCAACCATGTGGGCATAGTTTTTGTTGATTTCATACTTGCATGTTTCCATTGATGGGTTGTGCATGCAACCGTAGAAGAAATTTAGAGACGACATCAGGAATTTTGTTGTAAAACATAATTCAAACTCTGAAAATCAGCTTCATAAAATTATAATATATTCCCTTTGAATTTTGTTGATGGGGTAAGGTGCTGACCATCTCTTTGTCTCCTCTCCTCTGGAATGCGATCACACACAGCCATGAATAGTATGACTAAGCAAAGCTGGGCATAGTGACTTGCTGGGACATAAAATTATAATCTATTCCCTTTCAATCCTTTGCGTTGTCATCTTAGTACTTACATTTACAAAAAAGGTCCTAATTATAAGTAATCCTTTTGCATTGACATGATTTTTTCCACTGTTTATCAGCAAGAGTGCGAGGAATTATCCCGGAAGGTTGCTGAGCTGACAACAGAGAACAACGCCCTCAGAACTGAGCTTGACCAGCTTAAGAAGGCCTGTGAAGATATGGAAGCACAGAATGCACGACTAATGGTGAGCACATGGCACTCCGCCCATACTTTGCCATATATACATACGAGGAATGCCAATTTCATTCTTGGTAGTACTTGCCCTAATGGTATTCTAACTCTGAATGGTGAAATGATTCAGTCTCAGGAACCTGCTGCGGTCACAACCACACTAGGCATGAGCATCGCAGCGCCAAAAGTGCAGCAGCACGATGGTGAGGGTAAGCTTCATAAGAAGGCTAATAATAACAGCAACGGGAAGTACGTAGGTGGCAGCCGCAAACTGGAGGCTAACCCTAGGTGAGAGCCCCACTGAGGGAGTGACAGAGATGAGATGTGGTGTTCCTTTATCTAACCACAACACCCATCATCGATTCAGTGTGCTTTTAGCAAAAGATGTTAGTCCACTTCTCACAGCTCACCGGGGCCCCTGTGTAGAGTTGCCCCCGTCGCAGCCATGTATTATTTATGGCTCGTCGCCGAGAAGAATGTGTAAACTGATTGGTGTACCTAGAGTTTAGAAATTTTATGTTTGCTAACTTTCCATGAGGATTATTATAACTTGCCAATTTGGTGGCCTGATCGGTTGATCATATGCGTAACTAATAACCTTGACACTGCTTCTCGCACTTTCTCTAACAAGTTGATGCATATCTTAGTGGTGGAGGTGATTAGAGGCATCGTATCTTTTACAGTTGCTTTACCTTTCTGCGCAACGCCGCAACGCAGTACTCCTACATGTTGCAAAACATGGTTAGGTAGCATCTGGCAAGGTGTTTGTTTTGGGAAAAAACTCCGTTACCTGTTTACTGTGTAATCGAAAAAGGGTACACACGTTTGGTACATGTAGGATGTAATTGGCTGCCTTTGTAAACGGTTCCAGGCTAGTTCTCTGTCGATACCACCCACACCCCATGTAAAGCGCTGCGTTACAGCCCCTCCTTCCACGATCCCTTCCTCTTGGACTAACGCCGCCGCCTTCCCGGTCCTCTTCCAGTCTGGCACCAGTCTGCCATCCCCTTCCCCTTCAAGCCCCCTCCGCCTCCCCTTGATCCTCTCTTCCTTGTCCAGCGCCACTGGATGCGCGCCATGCCAGCCGCAGGGCACGACCTACATCTCATCCGGGGCTCCTCTGTTCTTCCGTCGTTCTCGAAAGAAGCCAGCTCGAGCCACCTTCACCTGTCTCCAATGGCCGTCGAGTAACTGCTTCGCCCGTCTCCGATGGCCGTCGAGTAACTGCTCTGGACGTGCGTCTTATCCTCCTCCTCTTTGGTCGCGGCTTCGTCGTCTGGTAGCCAGCGCCGTCGTCCCCGGTCGTCACCCCGTTTGCTGCCGTTGACAAGATTTGATTTCCATTACAGAGCTGATCCATACAAGATCTGATTCTCCCAACACGGAGCTATTACACCATGTAACTGATTCCCTTTACGTTAACATCACTTCTTAAAACAAACACCTCCTCGGTTTATAGCATGTGGTAACGTATGATGAGTCACCATATATGTTGTGGTCTAAACTTAAGAGCTACTTTAGCATAGTCGTTATATTGCACATGGGGTGCGCTCCATATGCTATTGGAGTCTGGCCGCTCCATATGCATTTGGAGCTAGCCGGGTGACATGTAAAGTTAGAGCTGCCATATCTTGGCCTTCATATTTATTTTTGTTTTCTTCATTCAAACACTCGATTGCGTAAATATCTTGGTCTTCGTGTTACTAAAGAGAGAATGCATAACAACAGATTGGAATCCCTGCAGTTGAGGCTGAGTAAAAATATTGTTGATTGGATCGTCTCCAACGTATTTATAATTTTGATTGTTTCATGCTATTATATTATCATTTTAGAATACTTCTTAAGCATTTACTTGATATTTTATA
>CBMN010754533.1:0-10153 GCA_000582825.1 Hordeum pubiflorum
AAAATGAGGAGTGTGGCTGCGCGGACGGACAAATAGGGGACACGCTCGGTCACTGACCGGACGCGTCCGCGGACGTTTAGAGGGTCATATTTGCTATATCTGACTGTAGATGCTTTTAGAGTAGGCTTGAATATTGTTTCACCGAAGAACTCAAGAACCAGTGTGGAAGTTTGAAGCGGTCATGGTGGATCGAGTCATCGCTCTATCGGTGCGTCCCGACCGAGGAACAAACAAACGTTTAAGGTCGAGGGAGGCAGCGTTTAGTTGTTAATTAGGGCAATTTCGTTGACATGAGGTTTGCTTCCTTAATCAAACTCCTAATCTCCGGTCTAATGATGTTTCCATACCACTGCCAACAAACGCGTGAAACGAGACGACTCCACGATCCAAACAAAAAAGAAGGGGAACAAAGGAAGAAGGGCAACTTTGAAGGAAAAGAAGGCAACAACTTTGAGTGTGAAGACTCTAATCCCGTCCCGTGCATCATGCACGCCACGCGCCCAACAAGAGAGGAGCACTCCGCAAGCTTTCCGTTTCGTTAACCAAGAGACGCATGCGATCGGCAGATGGAGGGGCCATACCGAAGCAGAAAGTTGATCTTTATATATGTGTGTTCTTCATTGTACTGCTTTTTTTTTCTGGAACAATTTACTGGACCAGTTTGCCTAGGACGCGATGTTGCCATATGCAAGTTGCCTTGGTATACAACAGTACCCTGCTGGAAAGTTTTAAGACCTGCATAGAAGTCCCTGTTGTACGGAACACATTATTATGGCACATTGACTAAGTAGGATGCAAGACATTTTCGGTGGTACAACAGTAAGCCGCTGATCAGGTCAGGACATCTTCCTGTTGTGTCGGTGATTTGCATGCACCACAGGAAGTACTACTAAATTGCACTGGGCGTGGTACCATTGGATGAAACAGCTTCAAAACCACTGTGGTTTGCTGGTACTGGTACCGTTATTCTCATCGAGACATCAATGGTTTACTGGTACTAGTACCATTAATCTGGTACTCGTATATTTTCGGCTGGACCGAACCTCATAATTGCATTGCGACGAAGGAGCAGTCGCCAACTATTTGCTCTCTTCTGCAAGCAACTGAGTTGCCAAAGGTCGCATAAAAAAAATACAGCGAGTCGCTAAAAGTCATGATTTCATGGGCCTGGTTGACCAACAGAGAGAATCCAAATGGCATTCAGTACTGGATTATCAAAGATTTTTATCAGCATCGCTTTACTCTCTAGTAGTTAGTCTGCAGCAGCGGAATTGGTGCTTGCTGTCGTGAAAGCAGTGGCTCACAGCCCTCTGCTTGGGAGGGGAATAAATTCCATTACAGTGTCAGTATCACCATCATTAAAGGATAAGGAAAAGGCAGAGACACAAACAGCCTCATGCTCATGGGTTGACGAGTGCTTTTGGCGGATTTGAAAAAAGAACCATGATAGCACAGTTTACGATTTAGGCTAGCTGGACTAAATGGATGGTAAACCATACGATAGCAATCATGTGTCCTGGCCTTCTGCTAACACCGTGGAGCAACACAAAAGATGCCAAGGACGACAAAGACCAAGTGACTCATAATCCAGCACAGAACAGCAGTAAAACATCGGCCGTACTACACGAGTACAGATCCAATGAGGCGGCTATTCCGCAAATTTTCGCTAAAGGTGCCATCCAACACAACCGTTTTACAATAAGTTTCACGTTTCATCTTTACAAGCTTAAGCTTCAGCACGAACACTGCATTGGCGACCCCCAATGCACCTCACCACCATCCACCCCTTCTGCGAGCTAGGTTAGCATGTATGCATGACTTGTGCGTCTGTATTGTTAGGGTTGAAACACAGCTCTGTTGATCAGAACAGGGTGTACATGGAGTATGAAAGGTCAACCTGTGCACTGTTCAGGCCAGAATCTGCGCTTCCATTAGTCCAGTTTTGGTAGAATGTATCATACCCACCAGGGGCCATGTAGCTATTGGCACTTCCATTCCAATATTGAGGCATCTGATTTGGTCTATTGGTTACGGACGGAAAAGTGCAGCAGCATCTCATGGGGTTTTGATCCCCACCCATGGACTGGGGCAAGCCACCATGGTATGGAGGTAAGTGACAGTGATTTGATGCACCGAAACTGGGGCCAGGAGCCTGTGTGGGTCTCCATATGGTATCAGTGGTGCTGAGTGTGGAAGATATGCTCACACTACTACTTTCTTTGTGATCTCCATCATCTTCCAGGCACTCTGAGACCCAGCTAATGATGTCTGGTTGGTCTGCAACAGAGCATGAATCTTGTACTGGGGCATCAGATGTGGAGCGAAGTGCAGAGCAAGTTGAGGAGCTCATTGATACTGACTTGCCTGAATCAGAAGACTTGTGAAGCTTGCTAAATCCAGGTGGACAAACTAATCTCTTCCTTCCTTGGCTATCTTTGGCCAATATATCACTGACTGGTCTTGGTAACTGAATCTTCTCTGCATGCTCAGATGGAATTTTAGCTCCTGACAAGGTCATTTCCCCATTGCACAAGCTGTGATCCCCTCCTTGTGGTGAAGATTGATGTTTGCCATCAGTGCACACAACTTGATTGCCGAGAATGCTACCACTTGCTACAGCTTTATTTGAAAGAGCTGCCTTTTGTTGATGTAAAATCTGAGATTGACTTTCAAATGCCAACTTGCTGTGCACATTTGAAAGCTTATCTGGCCCAGCTGATGTCTGTGACACACCATTAGAACTTGAAAGAACACTGAGCACAGTAGGAATGGCGCTCGAACTCTCCAATGCAGTTGCACTGGCTGATGCAGTGCTCACCATGGCCTGCATGTGCTTTACTTGGACTGGATTACCCCTGGTATCTGAGCATGCATTCTTCTCCTCGGTCCTAACATGAGGTTTAACAACTGCTGAGGAAAGCTGGTTAGTTAACCTATGGGAAGGTTCCTCTGGTCTCTGGGAAACTCCCTTCACAGCCTGGTATCTGGGAATTGTAGTTCTGTCATTGCCTTCATCTTTTGGCAAACCAAGTTTGTTGGAATTTGAAATCCAAGTAACTCCTGTAGCTTTAGGCCTTGTATCAGTAGATGATGTCCAACTACCTACTTGTCCACCTACTTGTCCTGTAGCTTTAGGCCTTGTATCAGTAGATGATGTCCAACTACCTACTTGTCCTGCAGCTTTAGGCCTTGTATCAGTAGATGATATCGAACTAACTACTTGTCCTGCAGCTTTAGACCTTGTATCAGTAGATGATATCAAACTGACTACTTGTCCTGCAGCTTTAGACCTTGTATCAGTAGATGATATCGAACTGCATGCTTGTCCTGCAGCTTTAGATGATATCCAACTACCTACTTGTCCTGTAACTTTAGACCTTGTATCAGTAGATGTCAACTCCCTGGTAAGGACAGTCAAGCGGCGAGCTGGTCCGCTAGATCCTTGTGAAACTATATTAGCATACTGTGGTTTTCTCCATGAAGTTGCAACTGTTCCATTTACTTCTGAGGTCATTTTCTTGGAATCTGAAATTCCATTTCCCAAATGCACAGATGTATTGGATTTGTCATCGCTAGAAGCCAACTGGTCCTTTGGTCTAAGTGGTGGTAATTCTTGAGATTTGGAGGCAACCAGTTTTTGCTGACTAAGTACACTCTCAGGATTACTCAGCTGATGAATAGCTGTATTTACAATGGATGGCGGCTTGCCAGAAGGAGCAATTGAATCCCTGTCAAAGGATCAAAGATGACCATCAGTAGATGATACAACAGCAGGATCAGGAGCCAGCAAACAAAATAAATTACCGTGGAATTGCTGCTGGCAGGGTACCAGGATTCTTATTGCAAACTCTGGGTATTACTACATCATTGACGCAAATCTTCAAATGCAGGAAATACAATCAGTACAAGGATGATGTCAACAATCAGCACATACCAAGCCAGAATTTTCCATCACAGAAAAAATACAGATAATGGCATTGACAAGCATGTCCCAATGAAGCATTAGCTTAGTTAAATTATTCTCTTACTTTATCTTTGGAATTCCCACTACACGTGGTAGTTCTTGAATTGCAGCCACCTGGAGAAGGTAAAGTAACTCCTGAACGCTGCTGGGGGCCCTTCATATTCATTCCCAGCAAATGCTGAATCCTTATCTCAGAGAAGGAAAGAAAAGAAACATCTGAAACCCCTGCCTCTGATAATAATATACTCCCTCCGTCACATATAATATAAGACTTTATTACATCCAATATACTCACATAGTGGATGTAATAACGTCTTATATTATGGGCCGGAGGGAGTAATATTTAAGGAGCGTAAGTAAGCTAACAATTTTTCTTTCACATAGCGTTATAACCTTATAACCTATACATGGTCCAAGAGAAGATATAATAACACTGATGAGCAATAACAATCTAACGGCAAAAGAAGATATAGGTAAAGACTAATTGAATGATACCAATTTTAGTCAAAGTTGTTATCATGACTGATACTAAGAAACATGCTAGCAACTAAACATCAAACCATGGATAAGACTGCACAGAGTATGATCTTAGTACTGGTTGCCGAAGCTGAGGGTGCAACCAAAATAAAAAAAGGTGGACGCATAGAGTATGAGCATATTACAACTTTGCGAAAGTTGCAGGCGAATATTTAGTCAAACAAAGCCTTCACCAGTAAGCGTCAACAATAAAACAAGATTAATAAATGCTAAATTAAATTCCGGGTGCGCATTTTAAAAGGCTAGTAGCAATTTATACCTTGCGCAAAACACACCAACATCATCTTTGGTACAAACATCTTCTGGTAGAGCTTTCTGGTGCACATATGAACAATTTGGCTTTTGGCAAACCTGAGGTAAGACATGTGAAATTTTAGCAATAAATGGAAGGACAGTAGTTGGAGGCAAGTGAAGGTTTATATGTAACACACACCTTATTGCTTAGCCATATATGACAATATCTCGTAACGCCAAAGGTTGCTCTGCATGATGAACAGATAAAACATAAGGCATAAACTACATAGAGCATGAGATGGATGATGTTTTATATTAAACCTATATAGTTAGCAACAGAAATTACTTTAAAGGTCTGCCATCCAAGATGTAACCATTAACCGCCTCTATGCACAGAACAGCTTCTTCTTCTCTCGAATATGTGACATATCTGCAGGGAGACATGCAGAGAATTACACAAAAGCCAGAAAACAACAACTTATCGACTGAAAAAAAATGTAACAATTTTCTTAATATTTTGAATGAAAGAACATATTGACTGAAATATAAGAGAAAACATTCAGTTCCTTATTTGGGTGGGGTGAGGTTACATGGGTGGTATGTATCTATTTGGAATGACCATTAAAATAGGGTAACCAGACTTACACTGTGTGATCTTATGTCACTAGGTGGGAGAACGTATGCTATCCTAAAAAGAAGTGGGAGAATGTGGGTTGGGTTAAACCATGTAAAGTTAAATATGTAAGGCATGCTTCGTCTTTTCTAAAATGTGTAAGCAGGTTTTAGTATCTTATATCTGTCTAGATCTGATCCCATGGCCAAGAATATTATCAATTTATTGAGTGGTTCTTGTTTGACTGACTTGTTCCCAGTGCTAAAGCAACATAATTTTCATTTGCAATTTCTACTCAATAAAAAAACTTACACACGGCCAGAGTCAGGACTCTGTTGGTTAGCTCCAATGTTGTCGATAATGATGTTCTCTATTTTTCCATATTGTCCAAGAAAACTCTTTTGCCTTAGCACCTGCATGAACAGTGAACAGTTAGTTTTTTTTCCCCATATTCACTACAATAGATGTTTGATATAAGTTGAGGACTTAAGGTACTATAAACAATCACACTTTTACAGCACAAAAACATATTTACCTTTTCACTGGCAAACTCAGCAGGCATCCCAATAATATACACAAGCTTCCTCTGAATCACACGAACATTATCTGGATGATCTATTGGTTCTTCTGCCACTCTCAACTGATTCGTTGCCGGTTTCTGCTTTTGAAGCTTTGTTTGTTCATGTTGCAAATTTGATTTGTCAGCACAAAGTTCCTTTAGTCTGCAATTATAAAACAGAAGACTATGTCAGGCAACAATTACCGCATTATATTAAGATAAACAGAAGTCCCCTAAACAGGACCTTGAGAAAATATAAATACGACAAAGGGATAACAAGAAGGGAAAATATTGAATACAATATAAAGGGAGATTGTAGTGATAAAATCATAAAACACATGCATTTGGTTGCTGATACTAGTCCCCAAAATCATATCCTTGTTGTAGATAGAACGGCATCCAGGGCACCTCCCGCCACATTCGTCCTTCTGGTCCATTTCCATTATATGATGCCAGCACCAAAGACATATCTACCAAAAATATAGATTAAATATGTGTATTCCATTGATACACAAGTCCACAAGAAGATGCACCATTTGAGGTGTTCATCATGTGCCTATTGTATGAAATGAACAACAATACTAGAAGTACAACGAAAGCATACAACAAGACAAAGAAGTAGCAGAGCAAGCATCTAATTTGCAGAAGTATAGATGAAATGGTTTCATGAAAATCGGGTGCATTTTACTGTAGCATTAGCTGGTATCAAATAGCAGATACAACTCAAACATTACATGTTGCTGGCAGTATTCATCTCTTGGCAGCTAGTAGTAAAAACAGTTAGCTTAAACAGGCTGGAAAATACTTCCAATGCGATAGTTGATACTCATGGTACTAGTACTATTTCAAAACAATTCTCAAAACTGTGGTAACACATTTAGTAAGTGATAAACATTGACTCATTGAGATCTGTTGGTCTTTCATCCAAAAACAGTCCTTAACACACTTGAAGGAGATGCTGTCACAGATACTTCTGCTCAAATTTCAACACGATGAATATCAACAGAATAATCTTCAAGCAAATGAAATTTAGGATCAAGGACTGATATATTTCGGGTTTTCAAGACATTTCACAATCCCAGATAGTGTAGCATGAGAGCAAGGAATATAAGTAGAACACTAGAATCAGATGAAATCAAACACTGAAACAAGATTTTTCAAGCAATGGATTGTTTACCTCATATCCGCATTTACAAGGTTTCAGCTGTTTATCTGTCAAATCCATGGTCTCCATGCAAAGTGGGCATTTGTCTTTAGCTTGGGTACTCATGGTAGCTCAAGCCAGTCTTATACTTAGGCAATAGGAGAACTGAAATAGGGAAATAACTTCATTATCACAATTAAACTAACAATATCCAAAAATATTGTAATATGCATCAGAAGTGTTGTTAAAATAATTGTCAAGATTGGCACACACTCGTCTTGTGATTTCTAAACTCCAGACTCCAGAGGCCCAAAGTTAAGGTGAATCAAGCTACATAATCATCCTGCATCTTGAAACCAAGCATGCACCGCATGTGTTGGCAATGAGAATTCAACCAAGAGCTTGCAAATTACTTCACATTCCCTCTACAGTTTATCAGATTTCCTGACTGCCGCATTACCGAGAACGCTCCTGACAATCACATCAACAAGCTAATCTAATCACAACAAATTGGGGGTCCAAATGCAAATCCCACACTCCTCAAGGTGCATGCAGAGAAATCACACCTGAATCAGAATTCTAGAGTCTAATAGCCTCTTAACCACACACACAATGCAGGTTCGAAAATTAAAGGAGGGACCCGTCTAATTATGAGATTAAACAAAGTCGCTGTCGTTCCGTACGAAAACCCTAGGGTCAAAGGGGATCGCACGGACTCATCATTTGATCATACCCCTAAAACCCCAACACCAGAACGCTAAAACTGCAGAAGGCTGAAGAAAAATTTCTCGGAGAAATCAAACTGCGAGCACAGCAAATCCATGTAGGATTAACTTGGAAACAGGTAAAGCCGCAGCAGTTTTTCTACTAGAGGCGAGCCCCGACAGCACCCCCAAATGGTCACGCAACCGCCCAAAAACCGCCGATGAAAACATGCCACATTTCGTCGCGATCGGAAACCCGCCGCCACCGCTAGAATCCACCGCTTCTGCCAGTCAACCTAAACAAAATCGCCGGAAAATCCCACAACATTGGGACGAAAACCCTCCCCAAACCCAAAGCCCTAGGAAATTCCCCATCGGGCGCGCTTCGAAACACTAACCCCCGGCGCTCGGAAGCGACCAAACAGGCCGAAACACAGCATCGAATCAGCCCGGAAACCCCGCGCCGAAAACCCCCGCATTGCGACTGCCCCCAAGCCCTAGCTGGACGAACTGAAGCATCGAGCGGGGGCTGCGATCGGAGATGGGGGGCGGCTGGAGCACTCACGGCGGACGTGATCGGAGACGCGGGGCCGCCTCGGTCGCAGGGCCGCCCTTCCCACCTGCGTCGTCTGCCGCTCTGTACCTTCTCCTCCTCCCTCTGCTCCCCTCTCTGCTGCGCCTGAAAGACGAAGAGCTTTGGCTTGTTTCGTTCTGTGGGAAAGGGGGTGGGGTGGGGTGCGGGGCGCTACTCGGGAAGTCTGGAAGGGGACCGAGTCTTATTTTTCTCTCTCGCCGAGTCCTTAATTAGTGAACGTAGACCTACCCGAAGCGCAAGATATGCGCTGGGACGCGTCACACCGACACGTGGGGCCGCCCCATACGTAGGGGCCAGTCACCGTCGCTCGGACGGGCCTCGCCACGTCCGCCAACGTGGCTGACGTGGCCCGTCAGGGCTTTCTTGCTCCCTCGTCCCTGACCCTGACGCGGCCGTACCGACGCTTGGACGATGCCCATTCCCATCACGCCATCGCCCCACATGGCCGGGCCCACGTGTCAGCCAGCCTGCGAACCACCCATTGGTACGCACGCGTGGCCGCAGCCTCGCAGGAGGGGTGGCTTGTCGTCTTTCCGGGGCGCGCTCGTATGTCCGCCGGGCGAGGAGCAACTTTCCGCACCGGCGCTTGGTCGTATACCCCGCTGGAAAAGCCTGCGCGAGGATATGCGTGGCCCACCCGTCGGGGAGGCGGCGGGGGAAAGGGTAGGGCCGGGAATTCTGGGATCATTGGCCGCTTCATTGAAGGCTGTGGGATTCTTTCTTTCTTGTTTGTTTTGAGAATTGATGGCTGGGCGATATGCGAAGCGTGGTAGGTGGGGAAAGTGACTATCGGGACGGGAAGACCATCGAGTTCGTGGTGCGGCCCGTGATACCGAATACCCCCTTGGACGTGGGCCCGCTCGCTGGCTGCGACAGGGGGCCTGGGGCCATGTGGGCCCATCTGCAGGGGGGCAGAGAAACTGGAATGCTTTGGTTGCAGGGAAAACGGGACCGCACCCGAAATACACCAAGGACTTGTTCGAGCGGCATGCGCTTGTTGGACGAGCCACCTGTGGCTGCTCCTGTTCTCGTGTGGTTTACATGTTTTGATCGATTCTACATCACTGTGCGTTTTCCGGTTCGAGTATGGGCGTAGGAGCATCTACAGTTGGAACTTACAAATCTGGCCATTCAAACGTCTCCGGACGCGTTTAGGCACATTCATGGACACTGACCGGTTACGTCTTTAATAATGTATTCTATATACGGACACCTCAAATCTCATATCTTAAAATCATACAAATCATACTATTGAGTAACGTGATTATTAGGAAGTATAGGATAGACTAGGATTTGTTCCTGCCTCCTCTTTGATTCGCAGGATTCTCAAAATGCAGGAATAGGAAAAACGTAGGAATAGAGTGTCGTGTCATTTTCTATCCTACAGGATTTGAAAGTGTGTTTGATAGCACAGGAAAAACAAAAGAATTCTACAAAGAGGTTTGAGTGGATGGAAATTTTCCTCCAAAATGTAGTATAAATGAATCCTATGGAAAAATTCCAAATCCTACGAATCAAACGACCATCGTAGAAAAAAATCCTAAGGATCCAAATCCTCCAAAAATCCAATGAATTTCCTTTGTTTCAAAGGAGTCCTTATCTTGTACTCCAAGTTGATTATGTACTCCTATCCACTCAAACCTGCGAATCAATACCGCAAGCCCTCTCTATTCCCTTCTACAAGATATCTGCCGCAAGTTCCTAGACCTAGCTGCCGCCTGCCGCTTCCGTCCCGCGCGCCGCCCCTGGGGCGGTCGGCCTCCATGACCGCCGCCGGGGGCCGCGCCGCCTGTACCTAGGGTT
>CBMN010754552.1:0-11910 GCA_000582825.1 Hordeum pubiflorum
GATACGTTGGAGATGTATCATTCATCATACTCATTGCTTTTATTTTGTGGTTGAGATGGATAAAGAAAATGGGTCAGTTTCAGTTGTAATCTTGCTACACTTTGACTTTGCTTACTCTATTCTTGCTAAAAAAGTAACATTGGAATGGGTTGGTTTCAGTTGAGTATTAGAGAGGTCAAGTAACTAGTATCTATAAAATGGGTATATAGTTTAGGTAGGGCATACTAGTTTTGGTAGAGTGAAATATATTTAAGAATCAATTGAATCTAATTACAATTTACAAAACTTGCTATTCTAAGTACTCATGCATATTCTAACTATTTGATGTTATTATAAAGTACATGTACCGCAAGTTACAATATCTAACTCCTTACCTCTGAGAACAAAGTGGAAAATTCGCCCAAGAAACAAGCCACTCGAATAAACGAGATCAGAAGAGGGGACTATAGGACAGACAACTGGTTGACACTACATACATTCTAGAAGTACCTATTTTGTTAAATGGACTTTAAACAAATGCACTCTAAAAACACGTGTCATGTCATTTACCTATATTCATAAACAAAAATACTACCAATTTCTATATACATTTAATAATATGCAAAAGGCACATACATACACATGTGCACTAAAGGAGCATAAATAAATTTGTGGATGTGCTTGATGATTTGTTTATTAGGTATATGAAAAAATCCATTGTGAAAAATGTTTTTATAACACTATACTAAATAACACGAGAGTTTATTATGATACATATTATATATTTATGATAAATTTATACCATGGCAAACATGCTCATGTTTACATTGTTAATGTAGTTATGTACCTAAAAATAACATTCAATATAGCATGTCACATAAATTATTAATAAAATGAACATACATTTAAAGGCAGGTTCCATTATATTAAAGTAAAATAGTTCATTATAAATACGTGAAATAATTTCTAACCAACGACACTCCATATATGAGAACTTAGTATAACTTAGTATACATGTCGATTGGACATCTGAACTACATAATAAAATTATTCGTAGTCTAAGTTTGGTCATCATCTAACATTTGAAAATAATAATGATAACTAAATAGATTGGTGATATATGGTTATTATTATGGTGTCATATTTTCTTCAAACCATTATAAAGATTTTCAATCCATCATATCTAAACTTTGTAAACGAGTGTGGAAGAGAAAGTATTGACTTTGTGGATATATATACAATGAGCATCTTTCGTTCAAATATTTTCACATGAATTTGGGATGATTTGTTCCTTAAAAAATTTCTATGGAACTTGTTTGGTTTGTAAGATTAAAAAACATATTTATGTGTTTTCCTTGTAGTGCAATCAAACAACTCTAGATATTTGTGTTTTCAGTTTCCATATGATTCAATGTGCCATGGCATCACGAGATCCCATGCTTTCTTACTCATGTTTTTTTAGGATCCCACAAGCCATGGAGGTCTCCTTTGTTTTAGCTACCGAAGTATTCAATATATCAACATATTTGAATCCTGTGTTCATGAGTCTTTCATGTTTACAACCATCAATATGGAGTCACATGGTTTTAAGTCCAAGTTTAAGCAATGCCTCTTGCAATGAAAACGGGACAAATCTTGTGTTAGGATTGAAAGCCACTATTCTTATCTTGCTCAGACTTACTATTTGACATGATATATTTTATTTATTTCTTGATGTGTGAATCGAATTTGCTTGTCAAATTAAGATAAATTAGTAGATGGATTTTAGTTTTTGATTCAAAACATAAACAAGTGATTATTGACTAAAAATGACTTGATTAATATGTGGTTTGCATGATTCACAACAGAAATTATATTTTCAAAATAGCGATATCAAACCACTACAAAGGAAGTCATTCATGATCGATCATCTCTAAAGGGACATAGTTTAACTGTTCGTGGTAACTTAGACCACTGACATGTCGGTAACCCGCCAAACGTAATTGTGTCACAAATGCGTTTAATAAGAAAGATGTCACTAATGAAAGTGTCGCTCTGCCTCCGAGTTCAAAAACCAATCATGAACCATAAAATTGAAAAAGTTAAAGAAATTCAAAATTTCCATTTGTTAAAATCAAGCATCGCATAGTGTTCTACCTATTTTCCAATTGAAGGAATGACATTTGTGGAGGTCTGAATAAAAAAAATTAATCCTCCAAAATGCTTTAAAATAGCCTTATTGGATCATCGAGATTTTTTCAACAGCATTATCAATGCTTTTTTTTAAATTCGAAGGTGGGTAGAACATTCAACATGTTTGTAGCCAAAAAAAGAATTTTTTTTACTATTCTTTGAATTTTATTGTTCATCAAGGTGCATATGTGCTGGGGACACAAAATTCCATGTCCACCATGGACGGGCCGAGAAATGTGTCTGTCATTAGTAGTAGTGTCACTCGTGAGTGGCAATCCTACCCATTCACTCATAACCTTGCAATCACTACTAATGGGTGACCTTATTTGGCTCCCTTCCCTCACCAGCTCCACGCCATGTCACCTCTCCACCTTCACCGCTGGCACCATCCACCATGCGCGCATATGCTCCAAGACCGGGTAGGGTGGGAGTGGCGACCACTTCCTAGTAATGTTTGCTGCTATGCAGTTCGAGCCCCCGTGCATCACCCTTGATGGGGGGCGGGGGGGGCATCATAACCGGCCACTCAAGAACCGCATCCAGCCGTACCACCACCGGATCCACCTTCATCGACCACAATCAACTTTCACCTCAACTCTAGTCTTAGTAAGCTTCTCGATCTCCTCGTCCTCCTTCCTCTTGTGATCTGTGATTCTCAGACATCAAGTTGATGTAGTATGGTAGGGTGCTTGTGCTCGCCATCTAGCCGAGGCATTCAAATGTTAATCGTGATAGGTAACAACATTACTCCATCACTACTAGCGTTACCATTGACGAGTGCCTTGAGACATGCTGTCAATGGTAACATTGCCAATGAAGTATTCCAGCAGAAAACACGTCTGTGGTAAGAAAATGATCAACACATCGGACAATGGTGAAAATTGTCATCACCAACGATTTCCCATTGATGGGTTGGAAAACCATAAGATGTGATGTTTTCTGGCCCATCAAAATTGATGTTTTTGGTACTAGTGTTGACAATCACATGCTAACACAATAACTATTGGCCAAGGAATCAAAATAAGACCAACTTTTATAAAGATGGAACACAATGTTGTTCATGTATATGTATGTATGTATATCATATTTGGTTGGTTTCAGAAAATATTTACAAAAAATGTTTTATAAATTATAATCATAAGCAAATACCTTCAATTACGAATTTAATGAACTTTTTGATGATTCTGATCACACATCGCTCCAAGTATTTGATCTGAATGACCGAAAAAGGCTTATTTTATAAGGGCACTGTTGATGGATACCTCGTCAGCAGCAGTAGTGGCTGCAAAGATGGTCAAATATCAACATCACTATACACGCAAACATGTGTTTTCCTTCTAAATCTGGCCATTGTCTTTTCCATTTTTGTGTATCTTATTTTCTTCTTATGTTTTCAGTCATCCAATCAATTATGCCAGTACAATCGATGACTATTTGCAAACATATAAGATGGATACCCCCTTCGCCAGGTTATCAAAACACATGATAAAAAGTGATAATGGTGAAATAAAATATTAAGAGAATTTCCCTTAGAGAAAAAACACCCTTGGAGTAAGGGTTTTTGAATCCCAGGCACATTTGTAATATATATATCTGGATGAGTCCAAATATTTCATCAAGTCGGATCACGGTTACCATTTAATTTAGCTATGAAACCTAGTCATTCTATTTTGAAAAAATAATCTTTAGCTTTCTCAAACTCGACCAGTAGTTCACTGTGTCTAATTTTATCAAACTCGGACAGCTATTCCAATTTACGAAAGATCGTTGCATCCTCTAACTATCGTTGGATATATCCATGTATCTGAGACTCATCCGGATCCACCTATTTGGTTTAGTGTATATTGTGGATGGGGTGTACACTGAAGAGAGTATAATACGTTTTAGTTAGTTTTTATGAGATTTGTTGCTGGTATCTTGATGAGATATTTAGTGTGTAATTACAGAATAGCTTTATGCATGCAATACTTAACTGTGCATGTATTTAGGTTTTCATTACCTAAGACGTTAGTTAATGTTTAACATAGTTTTATATTATGATGGCTTACATTATATGTTACAGATAAAAATATCCTACATTGAAATTAAAATCTACTAAGTTCAATTGTCTGTTGATGGTACAAAGGTAAGCTCATCATGCATCTAAAAGACGTCACCAAACCTCACTATCTATTCCAGTCCGCCAACCAAACAAATGTTATATGTATCCGATCCAAGATCATCTCTTCACCAAAGAGGACTGTCTCATCCACACATTTAACCAGATACAAACTGGCTCATCACAACTCTAAAATTCTGGACCGCACATGCTTCGTTGTCCTTCAACCCAGCGCACCCACTGCCAGCATCCATCCAAACACAATGCATTGTACTATCTCGGTCCCAAATTACTTGTCTTAAATTTGTTTAGATGCAGATGTATCTAGACACATTTTAGTGTTAGGAAAATCTAAGACAAATAATTCGGGACGGAGGTAATACTAGGGAACAAAATGGTTATTTGTAGCTCATCATCCATGCCATTATAGGGCATTTTTGGAATACAAAGATGTAGGCTCAACAACTCTTCCAAAGAATTAGTATCAGACTATGAATATTGAAACCAACTATAATATATTTTATTCACTCACATGTATAGGTCCCAAATAAAATCACATATCCAAGGTTGCTACTAAAGTCGGACATTTGTCAGCATCAGAATAGCTAGTCACATGTGAACCATAATCATTTTGAGAGCCAGAGTTCAAAATCCTCATATCTGAACCATAATCCGTTATGTAGTTCAATGCACAATAGTGTGCGCATTCATATAGATCTAATTACTAGTGCAAAGCATATCTTTTTCTATGAAAAAACATTGATCCTAAGCAAAAACCTCACAATGTTAAGCAGTCATATACTCATATATATGTATATGTTCATCACCACCCTCACAAGTAGCTTTAATTATTGACAGAATTACTTGTTCGGCACTGAAATTTCCAAAACCAAAACTGAGAACTCAACCGGGCTCGATCCCATGCATATTTCCGATCAAAAAAAAAATGGTGGAGTAAGATGATGCATGGAAATGAGTCGGTCGCATCACTGACCCGCAGCACCAAGTCTCAGCTCCAAATCCAACTCCTCCACCTCTTCCTCCCCCTCCTCTTGTTCGCCATGATGGCCGCCGTCCCTCGCATCGTAGCATCCTCCTCGATCTCTGGCTCCGCGGCCGCCATGATCTTCCTTGCCACGACCGGCGTCGTCGACATGGCCGAACAGCCGGAGCTCCCGCGGCGGCCGCTGGGCACGGATTCTCGAGCTCCCTCCAGCGGCGCCGCTCGCCTCCGGATGAACCAGCACTCCGTACGCCAAGAGCGCGTCGATGACCACCGGCGACTCCTGACCGCAGACGCCCGCGCCCCTTGGCGCCGCCTTAGTGGCCGGCCGGTCCTTCCGGTGCACGTTCATATGCCCGCCGAGCGCCTGCGCCGTCGGGAACCCCCTCCTGCAGAACGCGCACTTGTACGGCTGCCTCGTCCCCTCGTCGTCGTCGCCGTCGCAGGGCCGTTGCCTGTCGTCGTCGCCGTCGCCGCCGCCGCCGCTACGCATGGTCCTTCTTCCATCCACCTCCTTCCTTCCATCATCACCCAGCTCCATGGCTGAACTCGATCGATCGGGCTAGACTATGCTTGTTGGCTGGAGAAAACTAGGGTTTATGCCTCGGAATGCAGCTGGAGTACTAGTCTTGGGGAGATCGGAGACGCAAAGGTAGCCAAGGTCAAGCACGATGGAGGAATGCAAGTGTATGTCACTAACTTACTACGCATTACTGTGTGATGATGTGTGTCATGCTTTTGTTAAGTGTTTCTTTCCATCATCCTGCCGGCCGGGACACTTGTTTTTCTGGTCAAGTTGTTTGTTGGTTAGCTCCGGCCTGCAGACGGCCGGACCGTTTCTATACCTTTCCAGTTAAGGTTTGGTCATCCTCATTTTGTAGGCTTGTGCTTGGAAAATCAAGATAGATTTCATTGCATATATAAGTACATATGACTGGTTCAACAACTGAATTTGAGTCAAATGTTTCTAGCTACTTCTGTCTCAAGTGCCAGGTGATCGACTTAATTTGTCCTGGTGACAATTAAATGTGGCTCTGTAAATGCTACTGCATCACAACAAATTTTGTTTTTTAGATGTACTGCATTACAACATTTTGGTATTATGCCAAGAGGCAATACCGTAACCCTCCTTCTATGCGTTTTTCCTCTTTTATCTTTTGAACTATGGATATTGAAATGTGTAGATCAAGTTTTAAAGCATGACTTGTGATTACTCGAATTTTGCGCCAAAACAGCTTAGATCCAGGTTTGCTGCCTAAGCGAAAACCCGGAGCGGTAGCTTGACATGCACAGGGACGCAGTAACGGCAAGAGGCACGCCATGGCGAAGAAAGGAGATTCTCAAAGGCAAACGATGTTACTCGCAACTCACAAGGGGGGTGATTCCAACTTTGTGGTGCTGAGCGTGCTGATGGTTGAGCGTGGCGATTGCGGTGGAAAGATAGTGATGGTGTGTGGATAGAGGGATGAGAGGGGTAGGGTAACCACGCCCCCGGTCCCCACACATGTCGTGGCAAGTTTTTTGTTTGTTAGTTAGTTTTTGAGGGTATGCTGTGACCAGGCTAGTATGAATGGCCGGAGAGTTTTGGGCCGGTTCTCTTAGAACGTAGGTGACACATTCCCAGAGTTTTATGGGCTACATTTCTTACACAACAATCTTGTAGGGTCGGAAACGGTAGCTCGTGTCGCCTGAAGGGCAACACAAGGTGGGCCGAACCAGTAGAGACGTTGGTCGTCATGATGACATCACTTGAATTTGTTTATTTATTTATTTTTTCTTTTTATTTTCATTTTAAATGCATATATTTTAGAAATTTAAATTTATTTAAGAAATTTGAACCCACAAATTAGAAAAAATGTTAACATAGTATTAAAAAAATCTGTTTGCGCAATTTTCAAAAATATTGATAACTTTCAAAAATGTTTGTCACAATGAAAAAATGTTCGCGTGTTTCAAACAAATATATGCAAATCTATTTATAAAATGTGTATAGAATGTAAGAAAAATGTTTGCGTAATGTAATAAAATGCTTGGTACCATTAAAAAAATTATATGACATTTGATGGATTATTTCCCGCGTTTAAAAAAAATGTTCACGACTTTTAAAAAGAGTTATATACAATGTTATTTTTTGCATAGATTAAAAAATTGTTTGTTTATTTTCATAAATTGTACGTGACATTTTCAATAAATATTCCCATGTGTCCATCAAATGACCATGAGATTCTCAAAAATGTTTAAATGTAAAAAATGTTTAAGTTGTTTGATAAAAAAATATTGCCATTAAATAAATGTATAACGTGTATTTGGAAGATGTTGCCATGTTTTCAAAAAAGTGTCGAAAACATTTATTTAAAAAAATATGCACATCATGTATTTGAAAAATGTCCAACGTATGTCGGAAAACTGTTTCACGCGTGCTCTATAAATGTACATTGTGTTCTGAGAAAAATTAGACATGTGTTAAAAAACAATAAAAACTGACAAAGGAAAATAATAAAAGCAAAGAAACAAAAACCAGAAACAAAGAAAATCAAATTATAGCGAAGTAAGAAAGAAAAAGTTGGAAAACAAAGAAAACCAAAGTAAAATGAAGAAAAATGAAAAAACCCAAAGAAAACCGATGAAAAGAAAGAAAGGAAAAAGACGAGGAAAACCGGTAGTCGTCACAAGCAAACAACGAGCAACCACGCTAACTGGGCCGATCCGCTAGTCGTCACCGGTAGGCAATTTCTATTAAAATTGGTAGGATTGACACATAGCTGTGGCAAATCTAGTAGGCCTATACTATAATCCTCTTAAAGGAGCCCTTATTGTTGGTTGGTTCATGGTCAATTGGCCCATTTCATTTATTTATTCGTTTTGAATTATATGTTTGTTTACTAGTAGAGGTTAGGGCCCGCTTTCGTGATGTATTGCTAAACTGATGTGATTGCTATGAAAATTCTATGGATTAATTAATGTATATCTAGCTTCTATGTTGTGTTGTAAGTGGCATCAATCCAATAGACGTGTGGATGTATAAACATGAGTGATGTGAGTTACAGAGTAATTCAGAATGGCCATAAGAAAGGTCACAATTAGTGGACATTGTACAAATCACTCATTACCCTAGCTCAGTCGAGACATATTCATATCTTTTAGAATCGACGTACTTGTGTGTACAGTATACAAAGAATAAGACTGAAAATAGTAAATATATAAAACACCAAGGTTCTATGTTGGAACTAGATATATACGATACTGGATGGGAATTTGCATTTCCATGGGGTTTTGAAGACACGTCAGTGCAAGTAGTTGTTCGACAGGTAACAAGAATAACATAGCTGACACATTCCCAGAGTTTCATGGGCTGCATTTCTTACACAACAATCTTGTAGGGTGCGGTGGGCCGAACCAGTAGGTACGCTGGTCATCATGCCGACATCACTTGAATTTGGTTATTTATTTATTTTCTATCTTTTTATTTTTATTTTAAATGCATATATTTAAAAAACTTAAAATTACTTAAGAAATTTGAACCCACGAATTTGAAAAAAATGTTAACATCGTATAAAACAATCTGTTTGCGCAATATTTAAAAATATTGAACACTTTCAAAAGTAATGTTTGTGACAATGAAAAGATGTTCCTGTGTTTTAAACAAATGTATGCAAATACTTTTTATAAAATGTGTATAGAATGTAAGAACAATGTTTTTCGTAATGTAATAAAATGTCTGGTATCATTAAAAAATGCACGTGACATTTGATCGAATATTTCCTGCATTTCAAAAAAATGTTCATGACATTTAAAAAATGTTATATACAATGTTAACTTTTTTGGCATTGATTGAAACAAAATTTGTTTCCGTTCATCAAATGTACATCACATTTTAAATAAATATTCCCATGTTTCCATCAAATGTCCATGAGATTCTCATGAATGTTTATATAATGTAAAAGATGTTTGCGTAGTTTGAGAAAAAAATATTGCCATTAAAGAAATGTACAAAGTGTATTTGGAAAAAGTTGCGTGTATTCAAAAAAAGTGTTCAAAACACTTATTTTAAAAATATGTACATGATGTATTTGAAAAATGTCAAACGTATATCGGTATGTTTCACACGTGCTTTATAAATGTATATTGTGTACTGAGAAACATAGACATGTGTTAGAAAATAATAAAACCGACGAAGAAAAAAATAACAGGAAAGAAACCAAAACCAGAAACAAAGAAAACCGAATAATAGCGAAGTAAGAATGGAAAAAATTGGAAAACAAAGAAAACAAAAGTAAAATGAAGAAAGGAAAACCAAAGAAATTTGATGAAAAAAAGAAAGGAAAAAGACGAGGAAAACCGAAGTGAGCGAACTTACAACAACCGCCACGAGCAAAAACCGAGAAACCATGCTAAGTGGGCTGATCCGCTAGTCGTCGCCTGTAGGCAATTTCTATTAGAATTGATATGAGTGACACATAGCTGTCGTGAATCTAGTAGGCCTACATTAATCCACTTAAAGGACCCCTTATTGTTGGCTGGTTCATGGTTAATTGGCCCATTTAATTTCTTTATTTGTTTCGAATTATATGTTTGTTTGCCAGTAAGGGTTAGGGCCCGTTTTCGTGATGATTGCTAAACTGGTGTGATCGCTGTGAATATTCTATGGAATAATTAATGGATATCTCGCTTATGTGTTGTGTTGTAAGTGGCATCAATCCAACATACAGATTAGTTCAGAATGGCCACAAGAAAGGTCACAATTAGTGGAGATAGACATTGTGCAAATAACACATTACCCTTGCTCAGTCGAGGCATATTCATATCTTTTATAATCGCCGTCACCGTCGGCCGCTCTCCTCTTCTGCCTGACGGATGCGAGCGCGAATCACCCCGTCGCTCCTTCCAATCTGCCACATGGACATGAGCGCGGGTCGGCTGTTGTCCCAGGGACACAAGAGCGGGCTGGGCCCTCGCCACCAAGCCATCCCTCCTCCGCACGGGTCGTCGGCTGCCGCACTTCGTCCCTGCAGCCACCGCTCGCTCTTGCGCTCCCGTCGGACGCTTGACGTCGCCGCCACACGAAGAAACGAGAAGTGGAAGAATGACGACGGGGTGGGGCCATTGCCGAAGACGACCACTGCTCCAAGCAGGCTCCTTCCGAAGTCGGTAACACTCTCTCTCTCTGCACCTTCTTCCCTCTCTACTCTCCTGTCTCTCTCAATCAGCATCAAAGCCATGTGTTGGTGAGGGGGTAAGGGAATGTTGCGGCGGCATGACCCATCGCGCCTCAGCACCCAATCATTGTATCTAACCTCCATGTGCATTAGTAGGTTTGAGCCGGCGATCTAGATCAAGCAGGTCGCAAGAGCTTGCCGGCAACACCTGATATTTGATTTGGTTTTTCGTTCATCTCAAGTGATTTCTTCTCTAAAAAATAATCTGGAACATCAAAAACTGTATTTTAAAATATTTCATGCAAACTGAATTTGATCGATCCTGCATTCATGAAATTTTATGAATAGGGAAATCGTTCATGTTTGCTTCCAGACGTGTGGTGTATCAAATCCCACTGGACATCCATACACTCAGATTGAAACGAGCCCATGATAATTGGCATTCACGCTTCAGGTATAAGCTCAGCTCAATCATCTCAATAGTCCAGTTAGTCTTCTTTCTTGCTATCCAGGTCTTAAAACAATACACACTTTGGACCCCTCTGCAGAATGAAACATTTTTTTCTGATACATAGTTTACAATTTCCAGAACTCAGACACACGTAGCTGATAGCAGAGAATCTTGGTGTCGGAATAACACACGCGAAGCCGGATCGTGGATGAGTGGCGCAAACAGCATGAGCCGGAAAAGGCAATAACTTTGCAGCCTGTAAGTGGTAAAACTTTAATTACACTAACCTGTGTCGTTCCGTTAGGTAATGTAAATCTTGATCTGCTCTGCAATAATGGTGTCTGTCATATAAGATGAGTGCCAAGTGTGTTGAATCTTTAGTATGTTGATTGCAGGGAGTTTCCGTATCGGAATAACACATGCGAAGCTGGAAACCGTATATGGCTGGTGCAAAGCACGTGAGCCAAAAATATGTAAGTGGTGCAAACTATAATTATGCTCTTCTGTGACATTCCGTTAGACTCTGGTAACGTAACTCTTGATCCGCTCAGCAATAATTGTGTTGTATACGATGAGTGTCAAATGTGTTGGATCTTCAGTTATGCTGATTGCAGGGCATTTCCGTATCGGAAATAACACTTGTGAAGCCAGATCGGGGATGTCTGGCGCAAAGTTGTGAGCCGGAAAAAGCATTAATTTTTCAGCATGTAAGTGGTACAAACTTTAATTCTGCTCACTTGTGCCATTCCGTTATAGTCTGGTAACGTAATTCTTGATCCGCTCTGCAATAATGGTCCCGTGTTGTATACGTGCTCTCGTGTCAAGTGTGTTGGATCTTCAATTATACTGATTGTAGGGCATTTCCGTTACGTACGGAACAACACTTGGGAACCTCACTACGGGAATAACTCAAGGTGCCGACGGCAATATGCCGTCGGCATAGTCCAGAAAGCCGTTGGCACAGGCTGTGCCGACGGCCACCGTCGGCGTACGGCCCTCGGCGTCGGCAGACGGGGAAAAGCCGTCGGCCCAAGGATAGCCGTCGGCACAG
>CBMN010754553.1:0-14421 GCA_000582825.1 Hordeum pubiflorum
AACCGGGACTAGTGCCCTGTTTTCTATTAGTGATATACATCCGTATGTAGTCCCCTAGTGAAACCTCTTAAAAGACTTATATTTAGGAACGGAGGGAGTAGATATGTGATCCTTCCTCAACATGCAAACATGTTACCTGAAACATTGAACGATGCATGACAAAAGATCTACGTCCACATGCAACCACACATATGAAAAAGCTTCTATTCTGCTGATCATATCTCGTACTACTGGGGATTGTATGTTATATACTGTAACCATAGTTGTATTTTACAACTACAAAATATTTTTGTGGCGAATCATATGTATTTTACAATTTCAGTTCCTGTATTATATATTCATATATTCGTGTCCACACAACCAAATGGCATTGTATGTAATATATTGTAACCAATTCCCGTAGCGAGCCATGAGATATCATCTGGTTATAAAACAAGTTAACTACGACATAATTTACTAATCTAGCAAAGCAAAATATCATTATTACACTTTCCTCACACATTTCACTACATATATCTATATGCTTGTTAGTTCAAACCACCATCACAATTGCCGAACGTGCCATCTACAGCCAGTCAGAGTCGAAGCTCCGTTGCGCCAGCCGTGCCTGGTTTCGTTCTTTCGAGTTCCTCGTTAAAGTCAGAGTTGCACTATCTGGCCGCAGGTGGCCGAGTTTTGATGCAAATCTTCATGCAGCTTCAGGCGTCCGCTACGGTGTGGGTTGAGTCGACGATCACCGACGACGAAGTCGGAGTCGTTTGCTCAGAATTTAGGGATGGCGATGATCCTTTAGGGGAGAAGTGATGACGATGACGCATGCGCGCTGTCTCGACGAGGTCCTCTTTAGAGTGGTGTATGTGGGGTTCTTATGTATGCCTCTCAACAGTTGTGATGTTTTTTCGTTCGGTTCCCCATAATGAATTGGGCATATGGTTTTCGCTTGGTTTTCCTTAATTAACTGAGCAACTCTTTTCTTCTTAATGAAAGCAGGAATTCTGTCATTTAAAAAACCCATCAACTTTAAGTTCCCAAGGCTGTGAAAAGTAAACATCGTAAGCAACACCATTTTGACTCACTGGTCTCTTTTAAAAACATGTCTTTTAGAGAGCTACACACAAACTTCATTACGTTTGACCATTTAACTAATTAGAGAAGACTTAAGTTGGTTTGATTTAAAAGATACCACTAGTGTTGCAATTAAAAAATGTTTCATACTTGAGAATGTATGAAGTCAAAAAAAAGTTAACTGGCAAGTTATTATCAAAGTTGCATACTAGAGAATGTATGAAGTCCAAAAAATCGTTCTATTTTGAGACTAAGGGATATTATTCTCTCGGCAATGTCATTTCATGATATACGCATCCATTGCAAATTAATGTACAGTGTAGTATGGATGCCTAAGTTAAAGTTTTGGCCAACAATGCTACACAAAGATGATGCCATTGAATTCACATCCAACCTTTGTGTTTTATGTTTGTGTGGACCTCCGTTTGTGGTATGATTGTATTGTGGCTGTGGCTTTATTTTTAGAGCGGCGCAAGATGCCTTTTTGGGTAAAAAATCGCATCCAACAACACCTCATGCGTGTGATTAGTAACTACTGATGAAATATTACCTAGAAAATGCATGGTCGATTAAAACTTTGGCAGATACTCTATATTTTCCGATGGCATTTCAGTTGGTCAAGGTACTTGAAACTACTTCCTCGGTCAAGGTTTATTAGCCCCCTCACATTATAAGCCAAAGTTCCACCGTTCATTTATGTAACAAAAATTGATTTATATATAGAGAAAATAGTAACATTGAAAACTCCTTTTAATTATGAATCCAACTATATAATTCTTATGCCATATCACTTATATTTTGCCAATCAAATCTACGGTCAAAGAAACTAAACCACAACTAGGACGCATCATCAACTTGGAGCAACTAAGAGCATCTACATCCCATACTCCAAAATTGACCCCTCATATGTTCACGGTTGTGTCTGCGGATATGGCCCGATCACCCCTCATTTCTTGTCCGCTGCAACCACAAACCTCAAATGTCAAACCCTAAATCCATACTGCACCATGCAACACAACATAAGATACATACTAGGTTACATAAATAAAACTGCACTACTTATGGTCGGAGATGTCGATGACCTCCATGCTGGTAGTGCCAAACACCGGCCTCCTGGTCTTTTGCCGCGACCCGTAGCTCCGGCTCCTTGTTAGAGTCCAGGTCCGCGAAAACTTCTTGCAACTTCATGGCTGCCTGACGAGGTAGCGGCGGTTTGCCGCAATCTCGAGCTCCGACTGGATGGAGTCGAGGATGGCATGCTACACCGTTACGTCCTCTGCTTGGTCCACCTTGAACTCGGCGAGTGCGTCGCCCATGCCAAATTCGGTAGCAGGATGTGTCAGTTCCGCCTCGCCTTCCAGCTCCTCCTCATGCTCCATCTTCGCGTTTGGCGCCTGCTGCTCCGCCTCCTCCTGTTCCAGCCCCGGAGAGTCTGGAGGCAAGCTAGCTGCAATGCGAGCGGTGTACCGTGCCTAGATTCCACTAGGAGTTTTGGCCGACGCTATGGAGTGAGCATGATGTAGGTGGTGATGTGGTGCTGGAGCATGGTTACCGGCGAGCTCAAAGCAATTGGGAGTGGACAGCGAGCTCGGAGCGAATGGGAGTGATGGCGGAGACAGGAGGATAAAGGTGGGAACACGAGTGACTAGGTTTGGGGCTCGCCATCCGGCTTAAATAGACGAATTTGGCCTCTTGGGCGGCAAGCCAGAGCGACGTTATTACTGGACCAATGAATTTCGATGTGTGTCCACTCAGGTCACGCCCATCTGTCTGAAGTGGCCGACGCGTCCGGGCGTGACCAGGCCTCCTCATATCCACCCCAAATATGGATTGGATATGAGGGGTGTCGGTCAGCCCGGACATATAGGGCCGGTTTGAGGAGCCCGACCGAATCGCAATTTTGAGACCGGTCACTGACCGGGCCATCCGCTCAAATGTATAGGGGGCATTTGTAGAGCCCGGTTATAGATGCTTTAAACGACGGGTAATACACTGGGAAATCATCAACTCTCTTTGTCCGAATATAATGTTTTCCGGTTGTTTACATCAAGGCTTTTGACCAACAATTATGTTTTGGTATGTCAGCGATAGAATAGTGCAATCATAAGTAATAATGTATACAAATTCAATGGCATCAGTTTGTGAGACATAAACTACACAATAATAGAGTACGTAACTGCAATATTTCCCTTTTAGACCTCAATAGAGTAATTGCTGGTTAACGACTTGTAACCAATCAAAATATGCCTTAATTATGCACCGGCGGTGGAGGACTATTTATTATTGACTGATCCATCAATGTAGCAGTAAAAGTATAGTGCAGTCAACTAGGCAGACATATGATCAAACATACTAGTACTCCAAATACTGCTCCTTTTGTTGATTGATAACCTTTACTGATTCGCTTTAGCTCATGAACTGCAAATCCAGCCAGATTTGCACCAATGATATCTAGACCAGGGAAGGTATCGATTCCAACCTAGCAGGTAGCTAGGAGAGATAGCTAGCAGAGATCAAAGACTGGTCGATCCATCATACAGCACATGCTTGCATGGTCCATACGTATACTACGGACGCATATATGTAACATAAGCATCTCAACTTTCTTGTGGCATAACAAAAAGATGAGACCTTTCATAACCTAGCAGCTCCGTCTCATCAGGCAGCATGCCATGCACACGAAGGCATACATAGTTACATACACACACTCTACAAGCTCGATCGTGTGTGTTGTGCGCCAGAAGCCAGCCCTTTAGGCAGGCAGGCAAGCTAACCAGCTTGTTGCATGCTCCTTCCTGCCTTTGATAAAGCACCATGCCTATCTATCTCGCTATCCATCCATCCATCTCTCTACCACGCACGCACACTTGCACGCACCCATGTCTCTCCTACCCCCCTTTTGCACTTTGATCCTAGATCAACGGTGGTCTCGTCTTATTCTTTAATTCCCCAGCTGCATGCCTCTTTTGCTTTCTCGTCTTCTAGCTCTGGTTCCCTCCTCCTCCTCCTCCTCCTCCGCTTCGTACGTTACGTGCATATGGGGCGCGGGAGCCACACGAGTATGCATCTGATTAATCTCTAAATGGTCACATATAGCTAGCTACCTACACATATCTTCGGGGTGCCGACCGGTGACCGGCCGACAAATCGACGACGGCGGCGGCTTTACATTCTTCCTAGGGTGAAGTCCAGGTTGGGTTTCTTGGCGCCGACGACCAGCTCCGACAATCGGAACGGAGACGACATCAGGTCGGCGGCATCGTCGAGGGCGACGTTGGGGCACTGCGATTGCACGTCCTGCACGCAAAGGAGAAGGGGCATCGATCGATCAGATTAAATAGATAGCGATGGTAGTATGCCTGCCATGACTGTAACAAAATGCATGCTGCCGACACTTTGCACACAGACACAGGGAGCCGTCGAAAAGATGCATGCGGGAAATGGAAGGAGGAATGATCGCTGCTGCACTGAGGCAAAGCATATAGATCATGGGCATTGTCGATGAGGTATTGGAGATGGTAATGATGATCACCCCCTTGGGGAAAAAAAGGCGAGTACGAACCTCAAAGGATTTGATGTCGCCTGGGTTGGCATCTGATCTTGATTTCCCGTGGAACGACCAGGCCCCTCTGCTGCACGAGCAAAAGGAAGGAATGAAAAAAAGGAAGGAATTGAATTAAGTATCACCTTCTTTTCTGTATGTCATGGGCTGATGAAAGAATCAAATGCCGGCCTAGCTATCTATGATCTATCTACACGTCTTTTCTTCAGTGGGAGTCCATTTGCATGCAACACAGGAGAGGCGGGAAAAGGCATAGGGAACAAAGCGCGCAACCCCAACTTTTCACTGTTAAGATGCTGTCAATGACAAGCAGCTGGCTTTATCAGAGGGGTTAACGGGAGGTAAAAAGCTGTGTAATTAGCTATAGCTTGCTGCTTGCTGCTTGCTGCGTTGGTTACTCGCCCATGTGGTACGACACACCGATCAATGCTTGCTTCCACCACATGCATGCGTGTGTGTGTGCACATGCACATACATATGTTCTCCAGTCATCTTCTAAATCTAAATAAACATGTAAACTACTCTCCTACATGCATGGCTATACAGTTGGCCTTGCAGAGTCCGCAAGTACCACACACAGTACGTATATGGTACATGGACGGCTTGATGATTGTATGCGATTGTAAATACATACAGAAATGTGTACAAGATCAGCTAGCTACTCCTGGTCACGCAAGAGAGATTAATTGCGTATAGCACTATATATATGTCATGTTACTTCTGATGTAACTTCTGGTCAAGATTCCATGGTAGTGCTACTATATATTGCCCCTCCTTAATTAATTGTATAGTCGTGGAAAGTGTATGTGTGTGTGCGCTTTTGCTCCCTATGACTAGATGGATATATATGTTTAATGGAAGAGCTTAACGCATAATATATCCAAGAGATGATTGCACCATCATGGGGAGCAGATGGAACAAAGGTAGAGCCCTGGTGCTTTTTGTGAGCACTTGGAGGTGGTTGATATGGTAGGAACAAAGAAAATGAGACAAAGGAATAAGAGTTTGTTTTGCTTAAAGCAGGCACTAGACTGGTTTGAACCTAAAAGCACCCTTCTTCAGATCATTTATATCATTCTAAATACACAATCCATCCATTAATTATATATGTAATGTGACAGTTGATTCTTGAGGAATACTTGGAGACATCATCATGCATGAGATGAAGAGCCCAAACATGCATGTGTGCTCCTACTACAGCATGTAGTAGGCGTGTATTTAAACGTACTTTGTTGCTTTAGCACTCTATAGGAAATTACCAGCAGCTTTTGACCTGTAAGGACTCTGGAGTTATATCGATCTGCAAAGCAGTTTTTCTGCCTCACAAGAATGTTTAGCTAGACGTAGCTAGCTAGCTGTGCCCCTCTCTGTCATTTCGCCTGAAATGGCAGAAAAGACGGGAGCCCAGCAGCGTGGAGTAATTCTGAAGTGCATGCTAGCGAGCTACTGATATCCATGAATAGCCCACTAGCTAGGAACATTTAGTTTGACATAGAGCAATCCATAATTACGGCAAGGGGCCCACATATCACAGTAGTATTATAAACCCAGTACTTATACAGTTCAAAACGATCATCACAGGTGTACTGAAATGCTAAGGGAATTACTAGTGCAGGATTAGGTGCTGTGTTGTTAAGTTCTCTCATGTGATATAGAACGAGGAGCTACTAACAAAGAAGGCTAGGAATGGCGTTGGATGTAGCACGTTGTTACCCGGAGGAGTTGTTGCTCCAGAGAGCGCACATGTTGGATCCATGCTCGTTGCCGTCAAGATTTGATTGCTGGACGGAAGACTCAGACCCACTGGTAGTGTTGGCGATGTCGAAGGAGCTGTCGTCAGGGATGTCGATGATTGTCTTTGCTTGTCCTGCAAAACAAATATTCTACTCACTGCTAATCCAATGCTACCATGTCTGTCTGTCCGCCGGTCACTTGTACAAGAGTATGAGTTCTTTCTGAGAGGTGATCTGATCATACATACCGTAGGAACCAGCAGCCGGTTTGTGGTCAGTGGTCTTGATGGTTCGGTACATCTGCAAGACAATCAACTGATCAACATATACTCGCTGGATACGTACTAGAAAGCATAGATACAAGTATATGTGGCTGACTAAACAAAGCTAGGATGAGCAGTGTATAGCAGGAGTATTAAAGTCAAAGGTGTGTAGTGGTGGTCTACGAGATGGATCAATGAATACGGGTGGCAGGGGCGGGCAGGGCGGCATATATGCACAATTGGGGCATTGATGGCGGGATCAGCTAGTAGCTTGTGTGCAGGCAGCGAAGCCCGCCAAAGGGCGGAAATTAATTATTGAGAAATGATGATGCAGGGTTGTACTTTGCCCGGCCGTCTGCTCTTCGGCAGCAACGCATGCATGGACGCGTATCATATTCATATATTTCAATGTGTGTGTGTGCATGTGTCCACTGTGTGATCCATCCATCGTTTCCTCTCCGGTGACTGTGAGGCTTTAATTGGCACGCATTTGCTTCCCGTTGCATGCTTAGCTTTGTGCTGATGCTCTGCTGATCTCGGGTTTTTACTGAAAAGCTGCTCTCCTCTCCCCCGTCGTGGTAAAGCTGGAGGGAGAGAGGAAGTACGAGCAAGAGGGGAATTTACTGCTCAGAAAGTGGACTGTAGAATGACTATTCTTACATGCATGACCGACCGAAGAAAGATACATCAAATATTTAAAACTAATACAGCAGTAGTAGTATATTGTTGCATACATCAAGGAGTATCCGAAGTGGTTGTAGATCTACACGTACGTACGCTAAGGAGAGCACAAGTGATCAAAGCTCGATATAAATACTGTAACCAGTGAGCTAACCATGGACTTTATGTACTTAAAAGAAGATCCCCTCACCTGCAAGTGAGACTTGACATGGGCCAAGGTGAGATCCTTCACGTCCATTAGCTCAAGGACTGACTTGGGCGTTGCTCCTGCACAATTGCAAGAGAGGAAGTATCACAAACAGTACACAATAATTCGTTCACCAACATATATAGAGCTTAGCTTGTACTATGCCAACACGCCCATGCATCCTTGTCTAGTTCTTTTGAATGCCAGCACAAGAAATGCTAGATTCGACCAACAGGATTGTCTAGTTTGCCAGCTAGAAGAAAGACCAGAAAATCATCTAACGACGACTGCTAAGGAGCAAGCAATTTCAGGAGAAGAAGAAAAAAAACACTTGAACGCGCGAGAAGCGGTTAGCAGTACATACTCTCGTGGCCTCCGAGCAGTTCGACGGCGTGGACGAACCGCGCGTGCAGCGACGTGGTCCACCGCATCCTGGGCGCACGGGAGTTCCGCTTGGCCGGCGGCGCCGCCAGCCGCAGCGCGCTGACCTTGCCGGGCGACCTCGGCCCGCCTGCAGCGCCGCCGATCGCGTCGTAGCAATGCTGGTGGTGGTGGTTGTGGTGGTGGAGCTGGCTCTGGAGGAAAGGGAGAGACTGATGCGAGGTGTTGTACACGGGGATGCCCCGGATGGGCTTCATCGCCGCCAGGTCCTGCACCTCGTGGAGGATGGGCTGGGTGTGCTGCAAGAACTGCAGCCCGCCCAGCTGGCCATCGGCAGCGCCGTAGTGCGCTGCATGGAAGCCGCCGCCGGCACCTGCCGGCACCGAGGGGTATGTCCTGGCGATGGACGGAGGCGTGAAGGTTGCTGCCGCCGATGCTGCCGTGGTCGCGGCGGCGGTGGTGTCGAGAGCCCTCTTCCAAAACCCTAAGTCCATTGGCTTGGTGGCAGGGGGCGGACTGATTTGGAGCTGGAGCTGCAGGTCCGGGTGCGACGGGAACAGCTCCATTGATCCCTCTCGCAACCTGCGAAGAGCAAGTGGTGCGTGCGATATCGGCCGCCGGCGTGGGCTTGCGGCTAGCTAGAGAGATCGGAAAAGGGTTAGGGCGGAATTGAGGCGCGGAACTTGGAAGATTTCTTGCTGGGAGAGAGGTGGGGGGAGGAGCTCGGGGATGGGAGGAGGAGAGAGAGATGGGAGCTTGGAATGGTGAAGGACTGGAGTGCCTGTTCGGATGCGCTGTGTGAAAAAGAGGTGAGCGTAACTTGTTGCTTGGAGGTGGCCGGCCTAGGATGGTAGATATAGATTGGTCTTTTCGTCCATACACCACCATGCGCCCCCCTTTCACTTTCGTTCCTCACATTTTCTCCCCCTTCTTTATCTCCTCCCCTTTTTATTCCACGCAGTCTCTCTCTTACGGGTGTTTGGTGGCAGATTGCAGTGGGAAAATGACACTCTTGATTGGGATGTATGCTTGCGGCAAGGCAAGAAGTGAGGTATTATTCCCTTGTGGCTATGGGGCTTTATGCCCATTCTTTATCCTCACGTGAATTATACGCAGGAGTACAATTCAGGTTGGTGTTGTGGACACTACAGCCTAGTTTGGAACTCCAGAATTTTCCCGGTTCGTCATGTGGGGATTTAAAATAGAAGATTTACCGGCTGGGTTGTTTTCGAGTGACGGATGGACAATAAATTGAGAGTCAAACATGTTTGGGAAACACATTTATTTTTTGGATTTGCTATAAATCTCATCTTGATGATATTTAACTATGTCACATCTAAGTCCACAACCACGGGATCAAACTTGCTGCAAGATTGGTGCAACAATCCCTCACGCTCGTTTCTTTTTCTGATGAGAGTTATCCTCACGCTCTATGTATGTTCAATGCGTTCGTTTTTTTAGGGCAAAAGCTTAGACTGTATTACTCAAATAGCCAAGGTTACATGAATAGTGTTCAGGTACTGTGGGTGACCCGGCGAGGTATGGCGGGCTTGATCTAAGAAAAGCGAATGCCTAGCTAAATTTTGAGCTTCAGAATTATTGTTTTTACTTTCAAAACTTAACGTACATGAAATTAAAGAATTCTTTCAATCTCTAATCTCGTTGATAAGACTTCCATGAGCTGCATATGCTCCATCCTGGATGTCCTTCACCACCGACTTGCAATCAGAGTGACATTATAAATTTCGAATGCTAAGGTCGGTAGCCAGTGCTAGGGCCGCATGCATCGTCCAGATGCAGAGCCTGAGGGTATATCCTCTCTTTAAAAAAAAAAGAAAGAAAAGCCAATGCTAGGGCCTCGCGGCACGCTGTTGCTTAAGTGACGTTGGGTCAGATAATCCACAAATGACCAGCGAACAAGATCCCACATAATTGTCTTTCTCAACTGCGTTCGTTTTCTTGGTTGTGTGTGTTTATAAGTTGTCTTTCCTGGGCTAGGCCCAATGGCGAAAAATAGTTGCTTTTCTATCTGTGCATTTTTGTGGGCCGGGTTGCCTGTGTGTTTTTCATTGTCTCATTTTTTCTTTTCTTTTTTGATTTTTCTTTTTTGTGGGGTTTTTGTTTTGATTTTATGTGTCTATGTATGCAGATTAGCCTAGTGCGACTGGAATTTTTTGTTCAAGCATATGTCCGTACCTGTAGATTTTTTCTTTCATATATGTCTATACACACGGAGTAAATTTTTCTCAAGCATACTTAGTGCATTTGAAGATTTCATGTGTGCTAATGTTGTATTTTCAAGTGCCGGAGGGAATCTTTTTAGATAGCGATAAATTTTTAATTATTTTATGAAATAGAAAAAGAAAGGCTCAATCTTTTTGCTGTAAAAGTACGAATTAAATTTCTTATTTTATTTATATTTTTGTTCTTGTATACAAATGTTAAAATAGAATGAATTCAATGGAATTTTTTCAGAATAACATTACACTTTTTTTCTATTTTATTTTTATCCCACTACAGTGAATGTGTACGTTTATTTTCTTTTTCTTTTTTATGTTTTCTTATAGTTCTCCTTTTCATTTTCCAATTAATGATATTTTTAGTATGTGAACATTTTTTTGAAGTGCGTGAACACTTACAAAAATTCATGATTTTTAATCTCTAAACACATTTTTTTAACATGTGCCTTTTCTAATTCATGAAATTTTTAAAAAGATTTGAACTTTTTTAAAATCATAATTTCTAAATCTCATCTAGATGAGATTTAACAATGTCTCATCAAAGTTGTGCTTCGTCCAATCTATTTGTTGTAATCCTACACAAACTTGATTCCGTTTCGTATTTGTAGCGCGCGTCCCACGGCTGCATGTACCGCGTCGTCGTGATGTCCAGTTGTTTTGTTAGGACATTTTTTGTTTGGTCTCTGTTTTTTATGGATTTTTTTTGTCGTTTGTTATTGACCTGCTTTGTAGAAGCAAAAGAGATAGGGTGCTTTGTTCCCTACCCCTTTTATCACCTCCATTTTGTGTCTACTTTGCCTCTCCCCGTTTCTTCCCTCTTCATTTTCCCTTTCTCTTTCACTACAGCCGACGCCTTTCTTTTGTGCAACCCTTTTTGTGCGACTTTTTTCTTGCCCAAGTTACAATTCCATCCTTAAGTTGCAACTCAGACCAAACCTTTTTTCTACGCGTGAGTTGTAAGTCCACTATTAACTTGCAACTGACTCAATCTTTTTTGTCTCTAGTTGCGAGTTTATCCTCGACTCACAACTGGACGCGGTGTTTATTTTGTATCGCCACTGAGCCCGAAACTTCTTTGCAGTAGATGCAAGTCCACCCTTAACTTACTTCTGGGCCTGACTTTTTTTTCCGCCTCAGATGCAAGTCCACTATCAACTCACAACTAGGGGCTGATTTTGTATCCAGTTACATGTCAACCATTGACTCGCAACCGGGTTCACCCTTTTTTATCCCTGTTGCAAGAAACCATCGACTCAAGACTAGGCTCTTGATCCTTTTTTTGTCGGAGTTGCAAGTCAACCAAGGACTTGCAACTAGGCCCGACCCTTTTTTCGTCCCAGTCGCAAGTCCACCATTGACATGCAACTAGGCCCTTGATCCTTTTTGGTTGCAGTTGTAAGTACATCATTGACTCGCAACTAGGCCCGACGTTTTTTTGTCTCGATGTAAGTCCACCATCGACTCATAACTAGGCTCGATGTTTCTTTTGTATCGCAACTGGGCCTGACTCTTTTTTTGCATTAGTTGCAAGTCCACCCTTAACTTACAACTGGACCTGGCCCCTTTTTTTGTCGTCCAAGTTACAAGTCCACCATCGACATCAACTAGGTCGTTGATCCCTTTTTCCCCAATTGCAAGTTCACCCTTGACTCGCAACAGGGCCAGATGTTTTTCCAGCCAATTTCAAGTCCATCATCGACTCACAACTAGGATGACCCTTTTAATATCCCAACTGCAAATCCACCATCGACTCACAACGGGGTGAACTCTTCTTTGACCGAGTTGTAAGTTCACCACATGCAACTTGGCTCTTTAATCTTTTTTGCTCTAGTTTGCAAGTCCACCATTTGACTCACAAGTGGGTCCTACTTTTTCCGCCTCAGTTGCAAGTCCACCATTGACTCAAAATAGGACCAACATTTTCCCAACTGTAAGTCAACCATTGATTCTAGCTGATCCTGACTCTTTCATTGTCCAAGTTGCAAGTCCACTATCGACATGCAACTGGGCTCTTAATCCTTTTTTTTGCCCAGTTCCACCCTTGACTCGCAATTGGGCATGTCTTTTTTCCGTCTTAGTTCCAAGTCCACCATAAACTAACAACTAAGGCTTTTGTTTACTTTTTCCTCATAGGTTTGCTTCACAAGAAAAGAACCCTGCTAGACCTTTTTTAGTAGTTTTTTTTTCTAAAAGGACTCATATCTAGTGGTGTCATTTTTGGAGAGCTCCTTGTTGACGCCTATTGGCGTCAAATTGACCAGCCTTCACTAAGAGAGGTTGTTGGAGGGTTGAATATTTTCTGGACCATTAACTTTCCCACCCTCGTTTCATGTTTCGTATAATGTATTCCTGTTTCTAACATGCATTATTACTCCAATTTCCTGACTTCTTCGACTGTCTGTTTCATTTTTCATTTTTTCATTTACTGTGTCATTCATGCATTGATTATTTGGACGTTCATTTTTCTAGAACGAAAATGCTGACCTAAGAAGAATTTTAAAAGATAAATGCCAGATGAAAAAGACAGGAAAATACAATGTTGTTATCAAATCTGAACCAAGTGATTCTTTAGCTAAGTGAACAGAAAATTCATTTGATTACTGCTGAAAAGATGTTCAATGCATATTACAAAAAAAGTTAGTGGGCACTCAAAAAATGTTAACCTTGTTTGATAAATTATTTCCCGTGTTACCAAAAATATGTTCGCTGTATATTTTAAAAATGATCACCGTATATGAAAACGTATTCACTGTGTACTTAAAAGTTTTATATTAGAAAAATGATCACCGTTTTGATGAACTATTCATAGTATATTTGAAAAATGTTCATGTATAAAATGGTCGATTTCAATAAGAAAAATTGAAAATGAAAAGAACAAAATAAAAACAAAAGAAGGAAAAAAATGAGAATAAAATCAGAAGAGAATAAAAAACAAAAAGAACAAAAAGAAACAAAACAACATGCCAATTTTTTTGGGACAACCACAAAAGAAAACTTAGAAAATAATGCAAAAACAACGTAGTGAACGAACCATTATTGAATCTTCCATTCAATAATCAATAGCGATGGTCTAAACACCCATATCGTTTCCCACATATACATGAAGATATTTATCGAGCAAACCTTTTATCTGTTTACACAATTCCCTTTTTTTTCATGATACATAACAAAACCCTAGGTGAGACTTTTGTTGGCATCCTTATCAATGAACTACTCTATCACAATGCTAAGTTATCCTCGTAACCCGTTTTATTTTATTTTCTTGTTTCCTTATTCCTGTATCCCCATGATCATAGCATGTTGTGTCTGGCCATACGATGATGGATACTGTAATATTTAGTCAACCCGGAGAGTACCTCTCCATCATTGGAGGAGAAAATCCCAGTCTTGAATTATAGTCCCCTAATATACTTTCTCGATGTACCCAAAGGTTAATGCTATAATCACCTAGTTACGGGTAACGTTTGGCAATCCCGAAGCAAGCGTCCAGCATGAAAAGGTACACAACATTCTCATGGTCTAAGGACGTGAGTATATGTTAACACTTGACATGGTAATATTGCTAACATAATGATGATGGGATCTCGTAGTATATCATTAGTTGAGTCTGTCCAACACCATTGTTCCGTCAAAATTTTACTCTCATTGTCGTCAATATCCTTGTAATTTTGGATTGCCCTATGATCAGGAAAACGAGATCCTCATTCAACACATGAGCTAGTCTTAGAGGCAAGACTAGGTAACTACTTGGTGTTTGTTGAGATAGAGATGGGCTTTAAGCCCATATAACAATTTCAGAAAATATCCAAAGGCCCATGTAGGTGTCATGACAAGGGATGTGGTGGGAAGTTTACCATCCCGCTAAGACTGCCATTAGATCCGATGACGAGTTCGGCTTCGGGCTATCATACGAGGAGGCAAGAGTTAGATTGGGTGTGACCGCCCCCAGATCTATCTCTGGGGTCAACTCTGCCAAGAGGTCAGATCCGTAGATCAGATCGGGGAACTGTTTCGAAGCGTCTGTGCCAAGGGATCTTCAGGTTGGACTGCGATATGTTCCGACAGAACCAGATCGCCTCAGGCGTCAGTGACGTACTCCAGGCTTTCAAACATGATGACCTAGTTCGGGGCGAAGGTTTTGATGCGTCCCAGACGGCCGGTCGGGTCGGCGTGCAGTACCACACTACCAAAAGCGAAGAGCTGGTCGGGGACGAAGATGTCACCACGGCCGATGTTGTAATCAAATCACAGGCGAGACATCAATCCTGGTGATCACACAGCGGGCCTTAATGAAAGCACCAATGTCGGT
>CBMN010754559.1:0-10643 GCA_000582825.1 Hordeum pubiflorum
TAATTCTACCTTTAGCTTCTCATTGGGTTCGACACTCTTATTTATCGAAAAGGCTACAACTGATCCCCTGTACTTGTGGGTTATCACTCCCTCATCTTCCTAGTGAGTTCTTCTAGCTGATTGGATGCACGTTAGAGTCCTTGATATTGTCTATCTTCTAGAACCCATTCCTGCAACAACCAACCTCCCATCAGAATCAGTCGACCCAGCAAGACATCAAACAATCATAGCTTAAGCACAGGTTGGTGAAATCTGATCTTAGCACGCAGGTCATAGTGCAACAATTAACGTTTTTAGTACAACTACAGAACAAATTGAGACTAAACTTGTTGAAGAAAAAAGTATTAGGGAAAGAATCATGCATTATTGAATCCCATTTACCTTGCTGGCGAGAACATTGGCGCCAATGATAGAGGAGTTGGGTGCGGACGGTAGCGGTGGATTGGCGAAGCTGACGTGGACGACCAAAAGTTGCCACCCCACGAAGCCAATGAGGGGCACCGGGGAGGTGCTGCGGTGCCATCCAGGTGTGATGTCATAGCCGGGCGAAGGGCACCAGGGAATTGCGGCGTCATGGACGGGAGAAGGGGACCAGGGAGGCGCGGCGTCGTGGCCGGGCGAAGCAGAGGTGAGGCACGAGGGAGGCACTGCGGGTGTGCGGTCGCGCTCTCCAGGCGCGGCGTCATGGCCGGGTGAAGCGTGGGCACCAGGGAGGCGCTTCGGGCATGCGGCGACGCCATCCAGGTGCTCTGCATGCTGATGAGGTTGCGCACATCAGAGCTTGATTGCGGCGGCTCGACTCGATTAAGAATACGTGGAGGATGGGATGTGTAGATAAACAACTGTGTTAGATGCATCTAGACCTTTTTACTACCTTGTCAGTTTAAATGAGATAGAAGAGCTTTGACTGCCTCATGTGTATGAAAGATGAGGCTAGTCATAGTGGGAAGTAACTTAGACTAGTAACATGCATATGTTATTAGTCTATGTTTACTACCTCCATAGTGGGTAGTGTCATAGGTGTGATAACATATTAATTACTTGCCACATCACTTTTTTTGCATATGTGGCATGCATATTACTAATTATGTTACTCCCACTATGACCAACCTGAAGAGCAAACAACCGAGGATGACTGCGTAGTAAATAAAAGTGGTGCTACACAGAAGAGCAAACAATTTGAGCGATGGATGCATACTACGTAGTAAATAGAAGTGGTACTACACGGAAGAGCAAACAATTTTTGCGATGGCTGCGTACTAAATAGAAGTTGTGTCGCATGCTTTATTGATTATTTTTTTCTGACGTGGCATATGTGGGACATGTGTGGTGATGTGGATGGGCTGCATGTCAAGAGAAATAAGGTAGTGGGGATGAACTGTTTAGATATTATAGATAAGGATAGTAGGGATGAATCTCTTAGGTATATAATAGGATATGAAAGGTTATATGTTTAACATTTTTTAATTCATATAGGATTATATCCTCTCTCTATGTATTTAAATAAATTATGGGGGCTCCTAAATGTTTGGGGCCTTGTTCTTCCGCCCACACTGAACCTACTCATCGACGGCCCTAAGTATCGATACCTTCAACAGGGTCTAGACTCCAGAGATCATCTATGGCTATGAGAGGGCTATCATGGAGACGGTAGGTGTGGAGATCCCCCTCCTCCCCCCTGGGTCCGGCGATGAGACAAGAAAGATGCTCGAGGTGGCCTTCTGTATGTAACATGATTTTTTTGTCGCACAGGGGAAGCACATCATGCAGGAGGCGCAAAGGAGCAGTGGTGAAATAATATCGCTCTATTTTTGCACTTGCATACATAACAATGTTTAGGTACCACAATGGAGTGAGTACCACTGTGGAGCCCCATTTCAAGGCCGACCAACATCAAGACTCCACCATGTTCTTCACACTCAATGATGGAGAATTATAAAGCAAGAGATGGGTCATCAAGACTTAGCCAAGGGAGCACTTGTATACACAAGATGATACCAAACACATTGCGGGCAAGCACATCAAACAATCAAACCGTATGTATGTTGCATTTTTAATTTGTCCATGATTATTATTAGAAACGCAATTAAATACCAAGTACTAAACAAACACGCATTTCAACTTGCAACACATATTTGACCATGGAAAATGGGAAAATAATCATGACAATAGTTCCATTTATATATACTAGAAGTTTCTACACATATGCTTACCTAATCATATACTTAAACCGATATTAAGATACTTTTGAGACCATATACTTTGGAGACATCTACCATAAATGTGTATAAATTCAAGTATTCAAAATATAAGAAGGAAATTTTGTTACAAAATTTAGATTAAATTTGGCACAACATAATTTTCAATGACATAAGTACAAAGGTATAAAAAAGAACACTAAAACTAATATATTAGAAGTTTTGTTATGTGGTTAACTATGCCAAATAAATAATACTAGAAACTTATACTTGTTCACAACAACATGCTAAAAATAAGTTCTAGAAGTATAAAAATTTAATAAGTTTGAATTTATTTTAATTCTTTACTATGCCTAATTATGCTTAAAATAGCCTTGTACAGCGTCTTCCGCATCTTCCCAATCGCAAAAGACAAATCTCCCATAATAGTACATAAGGAGCAACATGTATTTTATTACCAAAAATGATACACTCTACTTCTTAAACATAAGAGGAGAGAATGTATTATTATTCAAAATGATATAAGGTTTATTTAATGGAACTGATGGAAACAATCCTATTTTTTTCTAACAACATGCAGATACATAAAAATTGATACTACCATAAAGTGTCCGGTTGTAAATTAAAAGGTGTACCAAACATCTCAATGGATGCATCTCTTTTGTGCCTCATTTGGACAGAAATATTAGCTCGTGCATGCATACAAATAAATTAATCACCAAAGTAAGCTACACACTGTAAAATATAAAGGATTGATCCCTAACTTGGATTATGAAATCTAGCATATTATGATATTACAAATTAATGCAACTACTCTTAGAAGCAAGACAGGCTTGAGTTGTTATTTTTTTCAAGATTGTTCTTCCAACTAATTACAGATAGTGATAAAATAGGCCAAATTAAGGCAGTTAGCAGATCCATTCATAAAAACAAACAGAATAGCAACAAAGATATTATAAATATGTACTCTGAAATCCATTTTCAAAAATGCAGAAGACCAACATCACTCTATCTTCTTGATGAAACAATTTTGATGCAGAGGAATTATGCTTTCAACAAAAGTATGGATGCTCGATGAAAACTCAGACTCTAGAGGGGCAATCTCTAGTTCCTCAGAGGTTGAACTTGCATCATAACAGTAGAGGTTCCAAGCAAACAACAACATCCAAATTTTTGTATCATGCCAGACTGTGTGTTTTCGAGTGAAGTAGCATGATTGCATAAGCGAAGGCAATGATATGTGCTATCTTCTCGAGCATCAATATGTCCATTGTGCAAGGTAAACCTTCAAGTGCACCATCCACAACTAATAAGCATAGCTTTCCCTCGAGCTCAGACAAAGAACAATGCCTTCCATAGGTATTGCATGGGGGAAGCTAGCATCAGGACATGAAACTTTTTGCTTTGAAAATTCAAACAATTGATACGTGATGAAGCAATATAACAAAACCTTGTTAAATAATACACCGAAACATTCACATGTATCCCTCTATCTATTGGTGACCCACGAATACTCCCTATTTGTCTCCAAGATCTATTTCCAATTGTGTATATCTCGTAGACCACCTCGAGATAACCAATATGAACTCCTGGATAAAAATGTGCAACTTTGTGTTCCTTAGAGAAACTCTAGCAGAGTCGTCATACTCACAGCCTCCATAATGTACATAGAGCACGATCTATAATGTTTTGGATGCTATGGAGGATGTGCGCAAACACAGAGTTGCCATAATGCGACCTTCATATTTTTTTGTTTTCTTCTTTCTACATTATTACAAGAATTTAGATAAAAAATTCAATAATTCAAGTAATATAATCACAAATCATTAATTTGAATACAACAAATACTCAAAATAACAAATAATAGCAAAGCAACAAATAATCGAAGCAAAAAAAATTGTTCAAGTAAGAATAAATGAATTTTATAGAAATTTAAACACACTATTTGCGAGCTAGCTGCCAATGATGCTCAATGAAATCCTCCTATAGCTCATGATGGGAGACCTAGCCTTCAATATTCTGGTACGCCTCAAGAAATGCTTGAAAGCGGGTTGAGTACCTGCGAGGCCTGACAACTGTGCCAATATTTTGGTAGTCAATGGGGCTTGGCATATCCCAAGCGATGAGCCTTAAATCACTCGAGGTTGGTCTTGAGGTGACCACCAAGCCTTTACAAACTTCCTAGAGCACACAAGCAAGGAAGCCTTTGGGCCTTGGCTCTTACTGCCTAGGAGTCCCAAATGTCCAAGAGTAACAAGTGTTGCTGATGAACAAGAGTGGGGATCATGAATTGGTTTGGTGGAAGTGTAGACCGAAGGTTCCTCTTTTAGTCCTCTAACTTTGGTGAAGTTTGAGTGATTGGATTGGGAGGAATCGAGCATTTGAGGTGTAGCATCTCAAGAACAAGGGTTAGGGTTGGAGGAGGAAGAAGGGGGTATTCATACGCCCTTGGAAAATTTGACCGTTGCCTCGTTGGAGACTCCGGGGACCCAGAGTAAAGGTCAAAGGGGCCCAAAGTCACCTGAGCCTTAGCTGCCACTCTGGGGACCCGGGGGTCAGTGACCCAAACTATTCAATGGGATGGCACCCACTCGAGGGACCTCGAGCTTGAAGATCCCGGGACCCGGACTATATATATAGAGAGAGATGTCTATGGAGGGGGATGGGGACTTCGGGGACCTAGGGGTTCTACCATCCTAGCAGCAGTCAGAAAAACATTGGGTTTACCCCAGTTTTGATGAGGCGTAATGGGGAGGCTTATTTGTATAGATTAGGATGATCCCCAAACTTCCTCAAACACCTCGACCCCTCTTAATAGTGCGGCTTTCCGATGACTAAAAAAACCAAAAAAACCTCTGAGTCTTTGGATAATCGACGCCTTTTTCTTTTTGAAATAGGGGGCCAATCGTCTTCACAGAAAATCATAGAGAGACCAATGTCCTGAGTTAAACTTGATAACTGACATTACTCCTCACTAACGCTATTGTCATCAACACCAAAATAACATTTGGGGTATAAAGCACTTTCAGATGGTGTCATGGTGGAATGTGGCAACGGATGCGGGCGCTTACAGCTAAATCCATTCTTTGGGTCAAACAATGTGCCGGTAGGTGGATCTGTACTTGGGCAAGGAATCTCAGTGATGCCTCGTGATGGTCCTGATCAGTCTAAATTGTATGATCTTTTTGATGGATATTTTGTGCCTACATCGTAGGCTTTGTGAAATTTTATCGTGTTCGCACACTGCTTTTTGTCAGTTTTCCCAGGAAATGTCTTTTGGAGCAAATAAAATACTATGGAAGGAATCAAAGGAAATTATGGTGGAAATCACATTATTTAATGTGATTATCATCTACCATAAAAGAAATGAAGCAAAGGAAGAGAGTTGGAGGCCACCCAGCGCATCCAGAGTGCAAGATGGCCAACACGCTCGTATGGGCGGTCGTATGGCGTGGCGGCGGCCTCCCCTGGTCAACTACTTCTGCCCCATGCCTTTGTATCAAGTAACAGATGTCCACGGCCACCAGAAACGCATCCAGAAGAAGAACCCTAGCCTTCGGAATCCATATGGAGGGGGAATTGGCAAGGAGAAGATCGCCATCTTCACCACCACGTGCAAGGGGACATCGGCATCATCACCACTGTCATCATTATCATCATCCACATCCATCTTCATCTTGTTGTAACATTGGAACCCTAGTGGATCATCTTGTGTGTTACTCGTTTGAATCATCCATGTTTATCATCACCGCTTTCATGATGTTTGCTGCCCCTATGTATGAGTAAACTCCCTAGTTCTTGGGGATATGGATGAACCTTGGTATGTATAGGAGCTGAAATGTTAATAAGGATATGAGATTCTCTGTTGAATGATTTAGTTAAAAAACTTCATGAATGTTGTGAAGGGGCCCCACTCAGCATTATCGCCGAAAGGCCACAAAGTGTATTACTATTATTGTAAGAGTTAGGGAGTGAAGGTAATTCGAGGTGATAGTAAAAGCCTTCATCCCTAGGTTTTACAATTGATAGGGAAATTACGGAGAAACCTTAGTGAGGCTGCATCCATGGGGAAATCCTTAATTACCATAGTTGTAACCTGCATAGGGAGACTATGGTGGTGGCGTGTGTGGCATGACGTCTATCTAAAGTAGAACACGTTTCGTACCCGGCTCCGCTTAGTGTAAACTTCAAGAGTGGCTCAAGTATCCAAATAATACTATGCTTTTGCATAGGTTGCATAGAAACATACCAATGGGAATTTCGGACTCCCTAAGAATGCCTTACTCCTCTATTAGTTCCATTGTCACTTCTCCTACTATTTTTTTTTCTGTTTATGTTGTTTACTTTAAGTTCGCACTTCACCAAAACAAATATTTATCCTCCACCCTCACTTTGCTTTTAGTCTACAACTCCTTGCAGGTACAATTCCATAAGTCACTCTGAGAGACAAAAACCCAATTTATGTGCTCCCTGTGGGATCAATACTCTTACTTCAAAAAAGCTACAACTAAATCATGTGCACTTGTAGGCCATCAAGCTTTTTCTGGCACCATTGCCGGGGAGGTGAGCGCTTTTGGGCTTTGTTTTAAGTCTTGATTTATTTTGGGTCTTAATAGTTTTTGTAGTTTCAGGCAACCATGGTCATACAAGAACAACTTTACCAGGTGGGCGTTTTGAATGTGGAAGGTCCAGCTCAAGGAGAAAGCTTTATATCTATTGGGCCAGACTCAACTAGTAAAACATATGAAATTAACCCTCGGTTACTTTGTTTACTGAAAGAAATACAGTTCCGAGGTGAGGGTATGGAAAACCCGTATGAACATGTGCATGCATTCAATAATCTATGTGGTACATTTCAATTGCAAGATCTCATTCATGAAGAGATTAAACTAAAATTATTCTCTTATACTCTTGCTAATGATGCACAAAAATGGTTAAAAGATCAGCCTGCAGGTACCCTTAGCACCTGGAAAAAATTGTCCTCTACATTCCTAGCTTGCTTTTATCCTCAAGGTAAACTTTAAAAAGTGAGAAGAAAAATTGGTAGTTTTGGACAACGTCCAGGTGAGAGCCTAGTTGCTTCATATAAAAGGTACCCAAGCATACTATCAGAATGTGCCGATCATTATTATCCTCCTTGGTTGGTTTTACATTTCTTTTATTGTCATTACCTAGTCTCGGGAGGGGCCCCGAATCTCTGCGCTTACTATGTCATTCCCTGGATCAATAGCTGACATGCACAGTCGATGATGAAATACCAAGAATACGTCACATGTCATAGTATTACATCACAGATCCAGTCTTTTACAATAGACTTACTTAGCTCATGGGCTAGCTTACAATACAATCATGCAATAGAGATAATGTTCTAGTCTTGTGGCGTCCATCCACTCACAGGCTAGAGTTGAGTATAGCATCGTAACCCTACTTCATACCTTTCCTTCGATATGGTAAACCTGCAACATGATACATTGCAGCCACAAGGGTCACTACATTGAATGTATTGGCACGCTTCACCAGGATTGGCTTTGTAGAATTAACATGCAATTTGGTGTAAGGTGATGAGTGTTATTTTTATGCTCATCAAAGCTGAGTTTAAACAGAGATATTTCATAAAAACCGAGATATTTGCTCCGATATTGCTACTAATGACTAATGAATGCAAAGGATTCCAAATATCTGATCTTTATTTTGTTTCCACAAGATATGGGCTATTTATGGACGAAATCAAGCCAATACATGGAAAGGAGTAAAGTGGAGATAGAGGAGATCAAGTGGGAGGCACAGCAGAGGAGCTAGAGCAAAAGATGACATTCCATATGACCATCTCCGCTCATATGGATGGTCGTATGGACTTCCAAAAGCACCGTCTGATCCACCCAAACAACCTTTATAAAAGGCCCAATGCCAGAAGAGCAATGCACGACGTCACACATTGCCATCTTCACAGCAGTCATCTCCATCAACCCTAGCCGCCGCCATTTCCCATCTACATCTCCATAGCCACCACCATCTTCACCATAGTGCTCAACCATCTAGCCATACTTTGTAATCGGATATCACTTCCAGCATCCATTGTAAGACATATTATCAATAAATCAATCTTCATGATGTGTTCTTCAATGATTCCTTCGTGCGATCTGATCTCCATGTGTGAGTAGTTCGGTAAGGTCATGGGTCGAGGTATAGCCCTGCAACCCGATGTATTTGTTGCAGGGATCGATGGAAGTACTTTGAATTAACGTCCCGTATGTGTAACGTAAAATTGCTTCATAGTTGTCTCTTGTCTCATTCGCGTTCTTCATCCCTACAGGTACCCAGGATCATGGAGAACGAGCCACGAAGAGGCTAAGGGCAGGGAGACTGTGATGTGTTATTCTAAACACCCATGACAGAAAGGTTTAGTACGGTAACACGGATCGTATCTCTAGGGATACAAGAGGTGTAGTCATTAAACACCAAATGCTTTTATCCAATTATTGTTATCTTAATTACCGGGGCAACCCCGCGGGATGGATAGGGCCTTCGGTTGGACAACTGACCCTTGATGCAGGACGCGTGCCGGTCAAGATGTAATTTGGACACATCCCTCACTTCGATACATAGCAAGCACATCTCAATGGATGCCTTCCAGGGCACAAATTAAGATCATAATGATCCCGACCGCAAATATATGGTTGTAAGAATAAGTCCTCACACCCATGCCTATTTTTAATCTAAGTGTTCCTAGTTGCAACTTGATTTTGATCCGGTCAAAAGCTGGAATTAATTCTCTCACAAAAGCTTGGTAGATGCCTTACTAGAAAAAATCAAAAAAGATTACCATGGCTCATAATCTTGGAAGCTTTGCTGCTCCTAGCAATAGTTTCATGCGTGAACCGATTGCACAACCTAATGTTGTTGCCGTTGAGTATGAGATTAAACCGAACCTAGTCTCTATGGTTCAACAAGACCAATTTTGAGGCTCTGCTTCTGAGGATGCCAGCATGCATTTGCATAATTTTTCTGAACTATGTAACATGACACGCATCGGAGATTATGAACCTGACGCTTTGCAGTTGCGTCTATTTCCTTTCTCCTTGAGAGGAAAAGCAAAAGAATGGCTTCTAGATTTGCCTAGAGGTAGTATAACTTCATGGACTAAGTGCTGCAGTAAGTTTTTATCTAAGTTTTGCCCACCTGCAAAGATAATGCAGTTGTGTTCGCAGATAACAGGTTTTAAGCAGGAAGATCTTGAGCCACTAGCGCTTGTGTGGGATCATATGAAGGAAGCTATAAGGAATTGTCCTAACCATGGAATGGAAAAATGGTTAATTCTTCACATGTTTTATAATGCCTTAAATCCTATGTCAAAAACAATGCTTGACACTGCTGCAGGAGGAACTATTATGGGTATGCCCATCGATGAAGCTAAAAAGTTGCTGGATGATATGCAAGAGAACCATGCCCAATGGCATGTTGAGAGGGCAACCAACAAAAGAGTCAATTTAATTATAGAGAAGAACACATAGTTGACCGCTGAGATTAATGAACTCATCACCGTGGTTAAAGGTAAAGAAGAGGTAAACGTGAATGCTATTACTAAAGAGGATGTTAATGATATCAATTTTATTGCTCATAATAGCTACAATCCCAACTGGAAAAATAATGGGTATGCTCCTAGATTGCCTTATCCTAATAATAATGGAGCTTATAATAATTTTAATGGGATGAACACTAGTAATAGAAATACTTTGGAGGAAACTCTGATTTTTTATTGCTAGTCAAAGTGAGCAAAATGAAACCTTTAAAAATATCTTGAAGAATCATGATAACTTACTCGATGAATTGACCGGTAAGATTGCTGGACTCACTAACGATGTGCAGGCTTTAGATGGAAGAAAAAAAAAGCATGGAGGCACACATTGCTAAAATTGCAGAGAGTCAAACTTTGATTCTAGCCAAGTTTGCAGGTAAACCAGAACCTAACCCAGTTGAAGATGTCAAAATGATGCGAAGCAGCGAAGATAATGCAGAAGAGCTTGATAAAATCCAAATGCCAGAGTATACATGTTCAGTTGCAGACTTCGTAAAGATGATAGCAATGAAACACCCACTACCTGAAGTATCAAATGACGAGGCATATAATGTCTTTGTTGATCATGTTGCAGTTAAGGTACGTGAATTGGATGATGAAAGAAAGAAGCTATTCCATAAATTACCTGCTAAACAAGAAGATATCTTTGAGCCTACTATAGAGATTGAGATTGGTTTGAATAAGTTCAATGCTTTGTGTGATCTAGGTGCTAGTGTTTCCACTATCCCTAAGTCTATTTATGATAGTCTCATTCTTCGTCGTTCTGTTACTACTGAAATTAAGATACCTGGTGGTGGAACGATGATGTCGAGAAGGCTATTAAGGAGAAGAAAGATTGTTTCAGACGCCTTTACCTGGATAGGAGTGCA
>CBMN010754565.1:0-11661 GCA_000582825.1 Hordeum pubiflorum
ACACCGCATCGATAAGTGACTAGCGTCGCGATGCGGTGGAGNNGTGGCCGATCGGCTCGTGCCTGCTGGGGGATGACTTGCCGGGTCTTCTCGAGGATGCGTGCGCCTTGGTCCCCAGCGGGCACCGGGGACGTGGCTGGCGTGCCTTGGACCCCTCCTGGGTCGTTGCGTTGGTCTTGCCGGCGTGGCTTGGCCTTTTATAGGTTGTTGCTGCTGGAGTCTGGGTCTTGAATGCTTGCTTGGCGGTGTGGTAGCTTTTCCTGGCGGGCTCAGGCCATGAAGGCTGGAGGCTTATTGTCTGTCCACAAGTCAGGGGAAATGAACACCCATGTTTGTGTACCCCGACACTATTGGACAACTTGAATTGACTAACAAAGAAATTAAATTATATTTGCAAAAGGTTGTCAACAAATCTAGAAAGTATTGGTCTAAGTAATTAGGTGATTCACTTTGGGCATATAGAACTGCTTATAAAAATCTTGTGGGTGTCCTCGTATAAAATGGTCCATTGAAAAGCATTTCATCTACCTCTTGAGTTAGAACATAATCCTTATTGGGCAATTAAACAAATTAACTATGATTTCAAACATGCTGGTGAAAATAGGTTATTTGATATGAGTTCTCTAGATGAATGGAGAACTCAAGTTTATGAAAATTCCAAGTTGTTTAAAAAAAAGTTAAGGGATGGCATGATAAAAGAATTCAAAAATGAGAATTTAGTATTGGTGCTGAAGTCCTTTCGTACAAAACTCATTTCTGATATTTTCTCACGCAAACGCCTATACAAATGGGAAGGTACATATGTCATCAAACAAGTTTACCATTCTGGAGCTATCAATATAAATAACATTGTGAGAGATAAACTAAAGATGGTTTATGGGCAAAGATTTCAACATTATATTGCAGGTAATCCCATTAACAATGATTCATATTTTATTCAAGTAATTACACCAGAAGAATAGATAGAAGAAACCTTACGGAAGACTCCAAAACCTTGAAAAGGATTAGGTACATGATTAGGTAAGTAAATGGACTTCATAAATTCCATAAAAATTATATCCGTTAGTTTTGGAATATTTAATAATTTTACGGGAAAAATCCGAGAGAGTGCTCGAGGACCCCACATAGACAAAGAACGCGACCCCCTCCTATCCATGTAGGGGTATCATGCACTTTCCCTACTCCATTTTCCTCCCGTGTGCTTGTCCTGCATGTAAAAATCCTATAAAATCCCTAGGATGTTCTAATCAATGTATCACAAGTTTTCCTCCTATTTTTGTTGAGCTATTTTCAGCTAGGCTTTCAGGCTCATGTTCACCATGTATTCTAGAGGTTCTCAGGGGCAACATCATCGGGCATACCCCTAGTAAAAGTCCTATCCATATCATCGACGACTATGGGTGGTCGACAAACGAGGAGATCGCCGCGAACCTGAGGGAGCCAACAGAGGAAACTCATAGTGAGGGCGAAGAAGATGAAGAAGATTTTCCTTTACCACAACCCGACGAGAAGGGCAACATCAAGTTCAAGAAGTCAAGCCTACCCATCCCGGTGGCAGCTATTAATGTTCAAAATAATCTTTCTCGTCATGTGCAGGCAGACATACTCCCGATTCCATATCATGATCTCCCTCCAGCCACTATTGAGGTACTTAGGGTCATCAATGATAAATGTGCTGAGAGCAAGATGCTCACGCAAAAGTTCATTGAACTTGAGGAGCAAAATTGTATCCTTCGCACAATCATCGCAAAAAGGATTGTTCCACGATCACCAAAGAAGGAAATTTGAGTAATTTGGTATGGGCACCATACTTGGCTTGTTCCAAGCTTGGGGGTGCCCCAGTATCGTATCCTCACCACTTTTATCACCAGTCTCTGTCTTAGCTCGATCCTTACTTATATTGTGACTTGGTAAAAGTTATAGTATGAAATAGTTTGCAATGCGTGCTATCATTCTTTCTTGTTTTCATTATATCCATTGGTGAGAGTATTATTAATAATAATAATAATAATAAAGAATAGTATGAGTATTGTGTTTTATTAATTGTTATCTTAGCATTACAATTAAGTTTCACATGCTTATCTCATGGGGAGTAGTGACTTCACATTGGGAGTGGGAAGTAAAATCTATTGGAATTGAACAAACATAGCATTGGTCATTTGAAAAATTCACGAAAGATTAGTACAAAGAAGAGAGATTTCACATGCAGGTACACTATCTTGGACACTTTTGTGATTGTGAACCGACATTAAATATTATCACACTTGATCAAATGGTTGATGTCGGACAAGGAAGACAACGTAACGAGTTATGTTTGTGTATATTTTCATAGAAGTTATATTGTCATGGATCCTCCAACACATGTAGTTTTACAATTTTTGCTAGCCAAATATTACGCACTAAGTGGAAATATTACTTGTGAATCCAAAAACCCTAAACCCAGTTTGTTCTATGAGAGTCCACTATAACTACCTAGGGATTGAGCAAGATCCTTCAAGTAAGTCCTCATTGGTGCATTCAGTAAAAATTGCCTTAAACGTGTATGATGTTTCATTGGAAGAGAAATATACTTTGTACGAACCTGCGGGTGGAGTAATAAAAATGAAAGACTTCTCAATAAAGGCCACTCTCACAAGGGCAATATTAAAGGGTTGTTCCTTCTCAATAAAAACTCAGACATCCATATTCAAAAGCGCGTGACAACCTCTGCTTCCCTCTATGAAGGGAATGTCTTTTACTTTCTCTGCAACTTTACATTTTTGTTGAGTCAACTTCTCCTTATTCCAACCTAAAATGTTTTCCACTTGGCAAACATCATATGGTGAGGGATGATCCAGGCACATATATCCAATTGAATGTATATGATCATGAGTTATTGTTGTTGATAATTATCTTTACGACTAATAAGTTGGGAGGTGAAACACTAAACCCCATATTCCTTCGTGTCTGATGGAAACATTTGTTCTAAAAAATATGATCTTGAGTGCTAGCAATCATTAGAATACTATATGCTAGTTGAGAATGCGAAGTTTGCTAAACAAAAGCTCTTAACATAGAAAATTTTGGAAAATAAGATGAATTGTTGTTGTTCAATGACTAAAAACATAGTTTGTTAACTTTCAAGAGAGTTTATTTCCTATACCTTAACATGTGAATAGATTTTTACTTGATCATCCAAAGTTTTATGAGGGAGAGTAGTTGTTCATGATATATAATAATGTTAGATGTTGTTTATAGAGCTTGGTATTCGCTTGGGGACGAGCAGAGTCTAAGCTTGGGGGAGCTGATACGTCCATTTCTCATCATTATTTCTTATTGTAGTTTATCTTATTTCAATTATACATTTAACATTATGGTGAAATTCTAATTCCTTTTCTCTCTTAAAATGTAAGTTATATAAAGACAAGGGGATTGCCGACAACTTGAATTATGGACCTAAAATAGCAACATAAGAGAAAGTAATGGGATCTCAAAACGAAGCATATGTTTTTGGAGAATTATTTTTGAATATATGAAGAATATTGGAGCAATGAAGTTCCATAGGGGGGCCACCATCCAGGCACATGGACAGGTGGCACGACCTACCCCCACCCTTTCCCCTTGTCCATGTGGGACCTTGGAGGCTCTCCTCCCGATGCCCTTTGGCCATAAAATTATGTTTACCCTAGAAAAATTCACAAACAACTTTTAGGACTTTCCATCGCCATCTGCGAGTCGGAACTTCGATGGAGAACTTTTGTTCTCTAGCGGAGCGATTCTACCAAGGAAACTTCCCTTTAGTAGGGGGAAATCGAAGCCTTCATCATCACCAACACTCCGTGCATTGTGGGGATCATCATCTCAGTAACATCTTCACCAGCACCATCTCATCTCCAAATCTTGGTTCTTCTCTTGTGCTCAATCTTTGTATCAAACCTCAGATTGGTACATGGGGTGTTAGTAGTGCTAATTACATCTAGTAGTTGATGTTTGTTGGTTTAATTGGTGGAAGACTATTGTGTTCATATTGCTAATCATATATTTAAACCCAATTATCACAATCAATATGATGAGTCATGAGTAGATCCATTAGTTATTGAGGATATGGGAGAAGTGTTGTTACTAGTAATCTTGTGAAGTTGATGACCATCAATATTTTGATATTATGTTGTGTTGTTCTTCCTCTAGTGGTGTTATTTGATCGTCGACTACATGAAACTTCACCATGCTTGGGCCTAGGGGAATGCATTGTGGAATTAGTTCACGGATGATACGTTGCAGGAGTGATAGAAACCTAAACCCTAGTTTCATGAGTTATTCTATAAGGGGTTGTTTTGGATCCAATTGTCTAATGTTATGGTTAGATTTATCTTAATTGCTTCTCTTGTAGTTGCGGATGCTTCCATGGAGAGTATAATCATAATTAGGTATTTGTTCAAGTTAGGAGAGTACCTTAGCTCTGGTCCACCCAGATAACACTTATCAAGGCAATGGGCGTAAGTCGATGAATCGTGGTGAAAGTTACTTGTTGATATTCCCGTGTATCCTTAAGAGCTCTTTAATTACTATAAGGAGTACCACTAGCTTATACTTAGCACAATTAAGGATTACACCACTTGTTGAACCTTGCTATCATTTTACTTGTTACCTTGTTACAAATCATCTTGCTATCAAACTTTCCACCAAAACTATCTTACAACACTTGCAGTGAAATCCTTGCTGAAAATTTTCTATCAATACCTTTTGATTCTCGTTGGGTTTGACACTCTTACTTATCGAAAGGACTACGGTTGATAGCCTATACATGTGGGTCATCAATGCCATCCCTGCTGCACGCAAAAGACGCACTAGAGCATGTCAAGTCCTTTTCTCAAAATCCTTTATCTCGCGTGAAGTTAAACCTCGTCTAAGCCATTTCCCTCGAATGATTTAGTGCTACTCAAATACAAGGATTTCACTAGGCAAGATAAAGGATTTAAGAATAAGTTGACACAGTTTTCAATTGTCTAAAAACAAGTGTAAGGCTACCTGCCCCCTCCCCCTCAAAAAAAGAGAAACGTTTACATGAATCTTAAATTTACTTAAAGTGAGTTTTCTTGTACATTCAAGATTAAACAATTCTAATTAATCCCTATTGTACCAACATATCAAACAAGATAATAGAACAATCTAATCATTTTTATTGAAGGGGTAATTTCTAAACTTCACATTTAAGCCGCATTGAAATCTGTAAACTTTTTTAACGGGGTTTACCAAAACAAAACTCAGAAAAATAAGGAAACTGATTGAAAGGATTGAAGTGTGTAAACATTCCTAGGGGGTGAAATATGCAAAAAAAAATCCCCAAATACGATCATTCCTAATACTAAACTATTTCCCAAATATAATCCTTTCTAATAGTAATGTCTTTCCCCAATATGATCATTTGTACTATTTCGATTAACTTTGGAAATTTTACGAAACATATAGTTCCACTACTTAACCATGATAATCCAGTGAATGCTACTGATCAATACTCTCAAGTAAAAGTAACACACTAGCATGACAACAATTCTATCACAAACATATATAAACCATCAATTAAAATAATTCAACAACTCAAGAAATTGCAAGTTTTAACCTATGGCCTTGCAATGCCATCAAGCAAGTGGAGGTGGTGGCTTGCCTTGTTCAAATGGATTGTCAAGCAACTTCTCATCTCCTCCTTCTGAATTATTTCCCTCTCGAAATAAGTTAAAAGGCAATTGTAAATAAACCCTAAATCAAAAGCTTATGTCCAGAAATTTCGGACAGGTCAAATAATTGCCAAATGAAATCAGTGGATAAAGAATTCCAAATTAAAAATATTGCAAAAAGAATCAACTCATTTGTACTTATGGTTTGAAAGTTAGGCTTGGTCAAACTTCAATCAGCAGAAGAGTTAAATTGATTTAAAAGGAAATAAACATTAATCCAGAAGCGGATACGTCGAAGGCGTAAAATAGAAATGTGTTTCCACTTACATACCGCTTTAGAGGTGGATTGAGTCATTGATAGTGGGGCCCACCGGTTTCTTTTAAATCAAAACAGTGAGTGAATGGGGTGGCGGCTCATCGATAGTCGTTCGCTGGTGTAGAGGTCACGACGACACTCGGGGAGGGGTGGGATGGATCGGTGTGACGACGGCGGTCATGTACATACCCGTAGCTTCTCCGGAGGTACTCTAACGGTGTCGCTCCCTTTGTCTTCGACGGTGGTGTTCGGGCTTGTCAGAATTCGGCGAACCTTCGCGTAGTTAGGTGGCTAAGCTGGGCGTAGAGTGGTGCGGTTCGGGGATTCTGACGGTGGTGGTGGTGTGGTCTGGGATGGCTTAGGCATGGCTGGCGGTGGTGGGGATGGCTCAACTGCGGCCAGATCGGCGGCATGAGGTCCACTTGGCCTTGCTCCGATGCTTTCCTCCTCGATTGGAAGGGATTCAGGTGAAGTGTGATCGAAGGGAGGGGCGAGTGTGGCCTTTAATAGCCATGGCCAAGGCCAATGGCAGATTTCGTGTGGAGCTGGTGTCGTGCTGGACTCGCGTGACTTTGGGTGGGGGGCCATGGGGGTCGGGTGTATCTCGATCGAGCTCGTGGGGCTTGGCTTGCGGTGGAGGAAAATGACGATGGTAGGGTGACAGGTGGCGCGACTCCATGCGCTCCAGCGCGTGTGGGAGGGGGCCTGGACGTGGCGGCGGCTCTGGGTTGCGGAGGGGCTGCACGTGGACGGTTGTCAAGCAGGGCACGTCGGGGACGGCGGATGGTGCCGAGGCTGTCTGGCCAGGGACGGGCTAGTGTGTAGAGCGCGCTCTCTGATTGCCAGTCCTGTGGTCACCAAGTGACCGGAGCCCCTGGCAAGCATTTGTGGTTGACACCTTGTCGAGTGGGTTAGGCGTATAGTGTAGGTAGTGTGTGTGCCCTCCAAGTAACTCCAGGTGCAAAAGATCAAACGTGAGATGTCCAAGTTCCTTCTGGTATTGAAGTGTTTGTGTTGTGCCAGGGGAAAATGAAGAGGGCCTCGGCCTGGTTTTTGGTGTGGTGTGTTTGGATGCTAAGGTAAGAGTGTGTGCCAAGTTTCAGTCAGTTTGCGCAACGTTAGAAGGTATTTGGTGTATAAACTTTAAGTTAGTCTAGAAACAAAGTTTGTGTTGGTGTGTGTTTCTGTGGTCTACAGGGTTCAGTTGACTTATGGAAGCTCTGTGAATTAATTGAGAATTCTTGGTGCAGCTTAAATGTTAGTTGCCTCATAACCCAAGTACTTAAGAGCACATATTCTTGTATAGAAAATAGATATACTTAGAAGAAAAAGTTGCAGCAAGGGCTTGGGTGAAAATATTGGGCATGGGGTTGGCTACAACTAGTGGAAGCAAAAGTACTTAATTGTTTTAAGTTGTTAGGTCCAAGGAGCAACTGAAAGATAAAAGCAAGGCAAAATTCAAGGAACTTAAGAACTACAAATAAAAAACAAACTTGTTTTGAGAGACAAAGAAAATGGGCCAAAAAACAGGGTTTTAAAGTGCGCGTTCAACAGTGGACCAAGGTGTGGAGACATCCGTCGGTGTGTTTGTTACGTGCAAATATGGACCGGAAAACGACATCGTGGCGGGCTGAACACTTTTAGTCATCCAGTGGCAGTCATCTAAAATGTCTCAAAAAAAACCTAAAATGTATGTACCTATTCAGACGTCCAAAATCCCGTGAACCGACACCAAACTAGGGTGAGGTTTGGGGAGTACGTACGTCTGCCATGATTAGACCTTGATGCCTTAGACCCACCCAAAATCTTTCTTCCTCCACTTCCTCTTGATCTAGGATCTTCTTTCAGCATCACATTCATGTCGATCGGACCGAGCGTTACCGGACGACAGCGTAAGAGCATCTACAGCCACGGTTTGCTAATCTGGCCTTCCGCGGGCACTGACCGGTAAGTCCTTAAATCTGCTCGTCCACATCCGACTCTCTCATATTTGAACCCCTAGATCCATATATAAGCATGCAAAACAAACTCCGAGGTACTACCCGGCGACGAGTAGACGGGCACGTAGGAGGGCTCCGGCTCCTCGTCGTCTTTCTCGAGCTCATCCAGGTAGGCGAGCATCTTCGCATCCTCCGCGGCTGCTCCGCCTTCATCTCCTGCCAATGACACCTTATGGCCTCCGCATCCGACTCTGAGGTAGCTTCGCGGCGATCCGGGCTTCGCGCCTTGCCCGGACCTGCTCAAGGAGCTGCAGTCGGCGCTCCGGCATTAGAAAGTGACGGCGGCAGGGGGCATGGCTTAAATAGCCGGGCTAGGGACGGCGGCAGCGGACGGGGAGTGGAAAGTGGCGGCAGCGGCGGACGGGAGGAGGAAAAGATGGAGGGGTAGGGTTTCGGTGCCGGCCGTCGGCTTAAATAGTCGGGCTAGGGAGTATGTGTCCCGCCGGAGCGGCACCATGCGGTGACATCATTCCGACGGAGGAGACGAGTTTCGGACCGTCGGGTTTTCGGACAATTCCACATGAGACTCCATGGTCAGTCCTACATGGTGGGCACGCCCGGGCGCGCTCGGACGCCCCATATCCGTCCCATATTTAGGCTGAATATAAAAGGTGCCGGTCGGACTGGACGTTTAAAGCCTGTTTGAGGCACGTTTGGATCAAAATTTCGTGACCGGTCAATAATCAGATAGACCGTCCGGACGTTTAGAGGGAGGGGGGTTGGGTGCCGTAGATGCTCTAATGATGTTGGCTGGCCATCCGTGTGGCTACTGCATATTCACACCGACGTGGTGGACGCGAAGACAACCATGGCTGCTGGCACTCAATTCGCATATATGTTCTAAATAGTAAATCTAGTTGTTTTGAATGCAGTTCTGCTATGTAAAAAATAATCCAAAATTAATGAAAAGTCGAAGCCTATTTTATTTAATGCTTATGGTCAGATGGCCGACGCCCCCATCCGTTGTCCGCGGAGACGCTCCGACGTGTGCTTGTTTATATGCGTCCATTTAGTGATAAAATTACCTTGAGCTACGAGTAGGCCTGTAAATGAGTCGAGTTCGAGTGATTTGAAGTTGGCTCAGCTCAACTCGTATTAAAAGTCGAGCGAGCTGAGACTGAATGAAGCTCAAGGTCAAGCTGTAGAACATGACTCGTGCTCAGTTTGTAACAATCTCGAGTCGATCTCGAGCTAGTTTCGAGATAAATGACATGATAAAATTATAAATATATGGTGATTTATTCTAACTATATAAGGCTCAACACGACATAAGAAAACACTAAAAACTATATTATTTCAACCAACCAAAACTATATTATTCTCTCATAACCAAAAGCTTAGTATCAAAATAAGATAACGATTCACGACAAACATATATTTAGGAAAATAAATTATTGGCGAATAGGGCCTAATTCTTCGTTGCATTTAATTAAGCCTTCATATTGGCGAATATGGTAATAAATTATTTTATTTGCATTTAATATATGACATGCTTGTTGAAAGTAATGATATTATGTCGAGTTCTCGAGTTAAAATCGAGCGAGCTAGTATTGGCTCAAGATCGGCTCGTTTCTCTGTCAAGCTGCATAAAGTGTTCAAACTCAACTCGCTTACTTCCGAGTCGAGCTAAAAACGAGTCTGATCTCGAGTTTGTAGATGAATAGATCGGATGTTTTTCCAAAAAAAAAAAAAGGTACAGCCAACAAACTAGAATCCGTATTGCCAATAATAAAAAGATCCCTGATTAGATGGCCGAATCATACAGGCGAGCAACAAGAAAATCCTCAGTTGACTCGTATTGTACAGGGATCAAATCAACGTATACATGCAACGACTCAATGTCACATTGTCACTGAACTTAGAGCCAAATTCTGTGGGGCGTGGCGGCCGGACAGCATCGAGGGCTCGACGTTGGTGCTGGCCGTTAGGCTGTTCTGGGTGAGACGGAGCACATCACACCACAGGAGATGAGGAGCAGCCGAGCAGTGTGCGTGCGTCGATGCGTGAAGGTGGGTTTATGTGCGTAGCTCCGCCGTTGCATGTGGACATGTTGGGTTTTCAGTCACGTTATTGTGTACACCCGTATGGTATTTTTTTTTTCTCTTCCGTTGCAACACACAGGCTCTTTTGCTAGTAATATTTTTTTTTCCGGAATACGCACGGGACAGCGTATCATTGCATTCATAGGAAAAAAGTGTTGTAGAAAATTACAGGGGTTGTATTCGACTACGTACACCAGAAGGCGTAGAGGGGTACAGATTGGATAGGAGACAAGGGGGGTTGCCCAGCCCGAAGAGCACAAGATCAAGTTACAGGAATGATCGCCTGCAGTCCCGTCGCGCCGACAGCAGCCCATTCGCACACTTCATCATAGATAGTGATCAAAAGACGTGTGGTGGATGGTTGTAGGTCATCAAAGATACCGGCGTTAGGATGTTTCCAGATAGACCAAGCGGTGAGGATTGCCAGCGAAGCAAAACCCTTGCGTAGGGCCGTAGGGGACGAGTGGACTTGGGCCGTCAGCCACTCGAAGAAGCCCAAGGAACCGTCGAGGGGGTGGGCAGTGAGGCGGCACCAAGATAGCACCTCATGCCATGTCGTCCGTGAGAAGACGCAACCAACTAGAAGATGGTCAAGGGTCTCTGACTCCTGACAGCATAGGATGCAGATGGGGTCGTGGTGGAGTCCATGTAGAGCCAGTCGGTCCGCCGTCCAGCAACGATATTGGGCCGCGAGCCAGAGGAAGAACTTGACGCTAGGGGGACCCAACTTCTTCGGATTAGCTTCCACCAGGGGGCGGTTGTGCTGCCAAGGAACAGGGTGTTGTAACAGGAGGCCGCGGTGTATGAGCCAGAGCTTGTCCACCGTCAGACGAGAGTGTCAGGCTGCTCAGAGAGTGTCACATGCTGCAGGAGTCGCCAAATGTCGACGTAACCAACGAGGGCCGCCGGCACAAGAGCCCCACGGATGTCCTGGATCCAGATTCGGTCAGAGAGACCTTCCCTCACAGTGCAGCTGTGCTTGCGTCGACGCGGTACTAGGGCGGCAAGAGAGGGAGCCATGAGGTCAATAGATTGCTAGTAATACTAATGCATGCTATAGCATGTCACCAGTGTGTATGTATCTTTGGGTAGGTGCGTGTTAGGCCACCACATTGCCAGAAAGCAAACCCAGCTCAAGGGCAGTATTAGCGTGACGATTGATTGCATTCTCGACGAACCAGCGGCTTGTGCATGCGCGGATCGGCCAGGTACTCCTGTCCACCAACTTTGTGCACCTGAACCAACTAATCAGCCGTCGCAGTAGGCGCGCAGCAGGGGCATGCGATGCGATGTGAGGGAATCGATCGAATCTGGATTGGACCGCGTGGCAAGTGACGACCGTCCGTCGACCCCTCTACACGAGCCTACGGAGAACTCAGCGGTGGATGCGAGGCAGCACTGGGAATCTGGGACGTGTCGGACGACGGTGGTCGATCGGCATGCACGGTGGCGCTGGTAGGCAACAGCATCGATCTATCTCTGCTCTCTGGGTACAGGACCTTTGGTCGATCGGCATCAGCCCCGTCTCCAGGATTTGGGGGTCCTGGTGTGACTTACAAACTGGGGCCTTAATTTTTGTTCAAATTCAATAACTAGTAAAACAAAACCATATGTTCACATAATTATATAACTTCAGAATGTACTATGCC
>CBMN010754567.1:0-13505 GCA_000582825.1 Hordeum pubiflorum
GCAGTCTCAAGCCACGTCACTTGTTCAATATCGTCTGAGGTGGTTTGAGCATATTCAAAGCAGACCTCTAGAAACTCTGGTACACAGCGGACGGTTAAAGTGTGTTGCTAATATCAATAGAGGTCGAGGTAGACCAAACTTGACATGGAAGGAGTCCATAAAGAGAGATATGAAGGATTGGAATGTCACCAAAGAACTAGCCATGAATAGGAGTGCGTGAAAGTTAGCTATCCACTTACCAGAACCATGAGTTGGTTTTGAGTAGCCTACAACAACTTGTTTGGAACTAAAGACTTTGTTGTTTTTGTACACATGGACATGACTCGGACCCCATCCGACTTGATCAGTGGATAGCGGCTTCTAGCAAAAAGTGTTGACTCCCATGTGCGTAAAGTCATTTGACGAACCTTGACAATGTGGCATATGCTATATTCCTTTTGCCTCACGATATATGTTGTCTAGCTCAAGGCGAGTATTTGTCCCCCTTGATGCTAGTTTCCTTCAAGTGCTTATCTTGTTTACTGTAGGTTGTTGGTGCACTTAATTGAGCCTAGCATATTTAGGATCTGTGCTTGAAAACTATCCATTTAGTTTAACTCCACATTAGAATAAAGTCAAATCTATAAAAGTGTGTTGATATGTTACAATGCTTTTCTTTGAAGGATTGTATTTTCGAAGAATTTATTAAATCTCTTATTCACCTAACCTTTGATCGATAACTTTGATCCTACCAGAAGCATATTATATGTTGACCGAACAGTGGAGAAACCTTTATCATAGAACCAAAACCAAAAATCATGTTGCCTTCTAGTTAGTAGCGGGATGGTCCTCATGTTCTCACCATCCATAGGTAAAAATGCTGCCTCAACTTCTGAACACCCCACTTAGCCGAGGAAGAGACAATGAACTTGCTCACCACCGCTAGTCAAGCATCGTATCGGTCGAAATGCTCCCTTCCAGGTAGCCATTGCTCATTTTTTTACACAGTACAATCGCAAAACACGTTCCCGTAGCCACTACGGACTTTAGTTTGCTTTCTTCCCTCATCCTCTTAATAATTCTTCTGCAGAACACATTTTTCATGCACGATAGCACGACAAAATTGTGAAGGGTGTGATCCCACCTTGAACTTTAAGAAATTAACTCCCCAATGGTAGACAACTTTGAGCAGCCTAGCACCAATCTATCATCAATTCTCTTCTTAATGATAAAAAGTCAGAGCTCCTGCGGCTTGACGTGTGAGCATGGCCAAGTAGAAAAGCTCAGTATCTATTAATTCTATAGACCTCCTATCGTTATAGGTTTTGTCAATTTTTTTCACACGACACCCAACATGTCTTGGAGATCAAGTAAGGAGATCAAACAGGCCAAGGGGCTGTGCATCAATCGGCTGAGAAGGGGCCCATTTCCGGTACTGTGCTCTAGTCCACAACCCTAGCCCACCAAATGTAGGCCTTTTCCTCCATCCTCACTGCGGCTAGCGACTCGAGTCTGCGGCGAGTCCATCCCCTTGCATAAACCAGACCGGAACTCCTCCCCCCACCTTTTCCAACCCAGAGCGCGCGAACTCGCCACCGCCTCGCCGGAAATGGCGCCTCTCCTCGCTCTCCTCCTCCTCCTCCTCCTCCTCCCCGCTCCACCCCTCTCCGCAGCCGCCTCGACTCCCCGGTCCGCGCCGCCGTCGGCGCCCCCCACCCCGCTCGTCCCCGCGCTCTTCGTCATCGGCGACTCCACGTCGGACGTCGGCACCAACAACTACCTCGGCACGCTCGCCCGCGCCGACCGCGAGCCCTATGGACGGGACTTCGACACCCACCGCCCCACCGGACGCTTCTCCAACGGCCGCATCCCCGTCGACTACCTCGGTGCGTTGCTCGCGACCTCTTGGTTTCTCCATGGATTGGTGCGGGTGCGGTGCTGGTTTCTCCATGGATTGGTGCGGGTGCGGTGCTGGTTTCTCGATTTTGTGCGTCCTTACAGATGCGGATCGTTTCGGTTTAGTTTTCCGTGGTTCATCATGACTAGCGATGATTGTTTGTTCTTCTCCTTGATTGTTCCGTGTAATCTTCTGTCGCTGCTGTGGTCTGGATCCACAGGAATATTCCTGGTTTCTCTTCCCTTGATTTCTGACCCCTTTTGTTTGTACTGCAGCAGAGAAGCTGGGGCTTCCCTTCGTGCCTCCGTACCTCGAGCAGAGCATGCGCATGGGCGTCGGCAGTGTTGGCCTCAGCAACATTGGCGGAATGATCCAAGGCGTCAACTACGCTTCCGCGGCAGCCGGCATTCTCTCCAGCAGTGGCTCTGAGCTGGTCTGCTCTCCCACCGCTCCCGATAACTCTGCGTCTATCTTATAACGTCTTGGTGCTGTCGAGAGATCTGTTTGGGGATGATTCTTTTGTCAATCTGTGGTTTCTTCACACCAAATTTGATGCTAATCGGTTGGGGTTCTTGCGATTTTGGTTGCGGTTGCAGGGGATGCATGTGTCGCTGACCCAGCAGGTGCAGCAGGTTGAGGACACATATGAGCAGTTGGCGCTGGCTCTTGGGGAGGCAGCTACAGTCGACCTGTTCAAGAGGTCGGTGTTCTTTGTGTCGATCGGGAGCAACGACTTCATCCACTACTACCTGCGCAATGTGTCAGGCGTGCAGATGCATTATCTCCCATGGGAGTTCAATCAGCTCCTTGTTAATGCAGTGAGGCAGGAAATCAAGGTGTGCTTCTTCCTCAGTTTATTTTGTGTACCGTTGCTCCCCTCCTATGTGATTACAAGTCTGCTGCTGCTGTGCATTGTCGCTTAAGGCTGTAGAATTGAGGTTTTACTTGTGGAGTTGCACCACGCATAGTCAGTGATCTCTGTAACTACGAATTGCGTTTTGAACAAAATGTACTTCCTTGTCTGGATAAACTAGAATTTTTATCTGGGAAATTAACAAAAGAAAGTGATTAAATGAATGAAGTCTCCCTGTTGGTTAGCAGTTCTAGAACGTTGATGCCTTTGCCTTTGGTTCACATACTAATTGTTCTTACTGTCAATTTGGGGTTATTTCTGGTAAAGTTGCACAGGCAATACAAATGCAAAATGTTTCAGATTGATATTAGTTGAAGCATTTTGATAAAATATGAGTAAAAATGGTTGGATTGATGTTCCGGAGACTACAACGAGGTGTAATGCTGTTTAGTTGGTATATAAGGGTATTTGGATGGTAGCCAAAACTTATCTCCAATTTTTCGGCATGCCAATAGCTCTTTATCAACTCTAGCTCATTTTTCCGGTCAACATTGCACATCAGTGTGCTGTGCATTGTCTCTTAAGGCTGTAGAATTGGGGTTTTACTTGTGGAGTTGCACCACGCATAGTCAGGCATCCCTGTAACTACGAATTTCAGTTTGGGGCAAACGTACTTCCATGTCTGGATAAACTAGATTTTTTTTTATCTGGGAACTTAACACATGAAAGTGATTTAAATCAGCCAAGTCTCCTTGTTGGTTTCCAGTTCTAGAGCTTTAATGACTTCACCTTTGCTTTACATACTAATTGTTCTTACTGTCAAATTTGGGGGTATTTCTTGTAAAATTGTACAGGTATTACAAATGCAAAAATGTTTCAGATTGATGTTAATTGCAGCATGTGATAAAATATGAAATAAAAATGGTTGCATTGATGATCCCTAGTCTACAGTGAGGTGAAATGGTGTTTAGTTGGTATATTTTTGGCATGCCAATGGCTCTTTACCAACTCTAGTCATTTTTCTTGCCAACGCTGACCAACTCATGGACAAGCAAAATTTTGGCCTAACTTTTTGGTAAGGCAAACATGGGCTCAAACCAAACTGATCTGAAGAGCTAAAGTAGAATGTGAGTAAACCTTTTTTTTCCCTCTTGGACACTCCCCAAATGTGTGTGTAATTGTATACTAGAAGACGGCATCATGATGACGCAAAGTACAGCAAATACAACCCTGAAGAGCAAAAATCCTAAACTATTGAAAAGGAAGCAAAGCAACTGAAAAACTGAAACTGTACAAGGTGCTAGCTCACGCTACCCAAGCTACACCACAGCATACTGTCTTAAACTGTGATATATTCTGAAATGCTCAGGCTGCATTTTGTGTGCGCTGCCATCTGTTTTGGTTTCAAGTTAAGTCTGTTGTACTTTCAGCTGTAACTGTGGAACGCCTTGCACATTTATCTCACTGCATGGAACTGTTCATGAGCCGACCATGGTACAATCGTGCTACTCAGTCCATGTGTCATGGATCATTTGATTCTGTATGGCCAATTTATCTTTGTTACCCAATCTTAGGCAGAACATGTGATGCATGATGATTGAAGATGCATATACCAGTAACCAGTAGTTTGTCATATGTAGAAATTTTCTTTGTGTTCATTCCATAATCTCATTTATATGTTGATGGAGATCGTAATGGATTGCTTTGGTTTCTTTATTCTTCGCAATACCGTAGCAAATTAATTGCCATTTTGCATCCCTTACTGTTTAGTTCTATATATGTGATTCTTGTCAGATTACTCCATGTTTGATGCCTAAACAAACACAGAAAAACTGAAACTGTACAAGGTGCTAGCTCATGCTACCCAAGCTACACCACAGCATACTGTCTTAAACTGTGATATATTCTGAAATGCTCAGGCCACACTTCTTTTTGTGCTGCCATCTGTTTTGGGTTCAAGTTAAGTCTGTTCTACTTTCAGCTGTAACTGTGAAATGTCTTGCACATTTATCTCACTGCATGGAACTGTTCATGACCTGACTATGGTATAATCGTGCTTCTCAGTTCATGTGTCATGGATCATTTGATTCTCTATGCCTAATTTAACTGGTCGGACCCTTCTCCGGACCCTGCGCAAGCAGGAGCTACGTGCACCGGCTGCCCTTTTTTTACCCAATTTTAAGCAGAACATGTGATGCATGGTGATTGAAGATGCATATACCAGTAACCAGTAGTTTGTTGTATGTAGAAATTATCTTTGTGTCCATTTCATAATCTCATTTATATGCTGCTGCAAATCGTAATGGATTGCTTTGGTTTCTTGATTCTATGCAATACCGTAGCAAATTAATTGCCATTTTGCATTCATTACTGTTTAGTTCTATATATGTGGTTCTTGTCAAATTACTCCACTTTTGATGCCTAAACTACCTCCTGACAATGATGATTTATGCAGAATCTGTACAATATCAACGTTCGAAAGGTCGTGCTGATGGGCCTTCCTCCTGTTGGCTGTGCCCCTCACTTCCTTTCGGACTACGGCAGCCAAAATGGGGAATGCATTGACTACATCAACAACGTTGTGATCGAGTTCAACTATGGCCTGAGATACATGTCCAGCGAGTTCATCCGCCAGTACCCAGACTCTATGATCAGTTACTGTGATACATTTGAGGGGTCAGTGGACATACTAGAGAACCGTGACCGCTATGGTAAGCAAATGCATCATTAGTACTACGTTCAAATTGAGTGCCAAGTCTTCTCAGATGTATCATTTGTACTACATTTAAATGGAGTGCTAATAAGTCTTCTCCTTTTGGTGGAATTACAACGCGCAGGCTTTCTGACCACCACTGATGCTTGCTGTGGGCTTGGCAAGTATGGCGGCCTATTCATATGTGTTCTTCCACAGATGGCGTGCAGCGACGCGTCAAGCCATGTGTGGTGGGATGAATTCCACCCGACAGATGCTGTGAACCGGATCCTGGCAGAAAACGTGTGGTCTGGTGAGCACACCAAGATGTGCTATCCAGTGAACTTGCAGGAGATGGTGAAACTGAAGCAGTAGAAGCAACCTGGATCGTCATTGCAGTTACTTGCTCAACTTCTGTGTTTTCATTTTCGACAAAGAACTTCTGCGAGCCGGAGAGTGAAATGTACATCGAGAGTCACGGAGTTCAACGGTCAAATTTTGAGTGAAATGTATATCGGGAGTCACGGAGTTCAATAGTCAGATTTTGATAGTTCAGATTAACTGCACGTATATTCACCTGTAAAGGCACCATGAAGATTCTATATGGCCAAACTGTTAGATATTGCAAATGTAACCATGAGAGCGATGAGCCCATTCGGTGACAAAAAAGAATTGCCGAGCTGTTGACCTGATGTGTACCATTTCTCAGTGCATGTTCTGCTATTGCAGTTTCTGCTACAAAGCCGTCTTTCATAATCCAAATTTTTGTACGGTGAACGAAAAGAAAAGCACAAGCCACATGAGAGAAGTTCAGAAGGTTGCTGTATGCCTGAGATTTGAGAGGTGAGAGTCACAGATGTTTGTGCCGATGGCTGCTACAACTCTTCATCGCCGGCTCCAGAGTAGACAACAAAGCTGGGGAATGACATGGTTATGTCCCTGCATCACAACATGCTCAGATGTCAGTCAAGAGTTGTGTTCTCAAGCGTTGTTTTCCAAAGCTGAAAATAAAGAGGTACTTACTTTAGGTATGGGAGAGTCATGTTCTTCAGCAGGGCTGGATTTTTACTTGCAAACTCTTTCCATTCGTCGGGATCTATCCTCCCGTCGCTGTTCAGGTCTGCCTGCTTGAATGTCTGTCGGAATTATAAGTTAGCATAAATGCATTCATACTGTTAACGCTTCTTATGCAGCAACATTTCATCTGGATGTGGTGTATGCACCTGATCTACAATCTGTTCGACAGCATCATCAGAAAGAAGTAGGTCTGACTCGTTCAGGATTGCAAGCACCATTTCCTTCAACTGCGTGAATGGACAGTTTCAGTAAGTGCTCAAACTGTCAAATTGTAAAGGAAGTGTGCATGCTATACTTAGCGCATATAATGGGTTCGTGTTATTTTTTCAATGAAACGAAATTTACCGACAGAGCTCAAGGATAAGCATTTAAATCGGCAAATCGAGTGTGTGGTAGTATGTTCAAAACATCTTGCAGTAGTATGTTCAGTTGACAAGATTATGTGCAGAATAATTCAGTTCAGTACAAAAAGATACAGACCTCTTCACGTTCAATTCTGCCAGTGCCTCGCAGGTCATATAGTCTGAATGCAACTGCGAGAAGGAATCCTTCGGATGTCAAATAGGAGAAGCATATACATACAGAAGTCCTCCCAAATATATATATACCAGGTTACTGCTACTTGAATTGCACCCAGAATTTATGAAATATCAGTCATTTCTTAAAACATTCACACACACACACAAAAAAAAAAAACATTGGGATAAAAGGGGGGGCTGGCTTCTTACATGCAACCTTGTCTGCCATGGGTGTATCCGGGTGAAAAATGTGGAGGGACCGAACAAACTCCTCGAATTCAATCACACCATTTCGCTTCAGATCAAACAGATCAAATATCTGCACTAGTCGAACACACATATAAACAAGTTGATCTGATCCGAGATATCTGTGCACAAGTTTGGAACAATTTTGCAGTCACAAAGATAATATTCAGGTTGTGACGCCAAAATTAAAGGACACCCAAATTGTCTGAGAAATTACGGCTATTCGGAGCGTTGGAGTGGTGTAGAAGTTATAGACTGACCCGATCAGCGAAAAGGTTCTTTCGGTTGCTGTTCCTGAAGAGAGCAAGTTGGAACTCCTCCTGTTGAAGAAAATGGCAGTTTGCAAATTGACCCTGGTTAAAGTTTACAGAAGGAACCATATGGCGAATTTGCCGTCTAACTAAAAGAAGATGATGAGCAAGACAAGATAGATACCTTGTGAATAAGCCCATCCTTGAATATAGAATAGCTAATCTTTTTGAACAACTCGTAGAGGGCCTCCACTTCATTCAGAGAAACTGCATGCATGCGGGCAGAAATTCGAAATTAAATGACAGGGGGAAGCGTATGGACTCATTCTTGCACTGAACAAATCACCAGAAAGAAAGGCAGAAGCTAGGAGTTCTCACACGTGGTCTCTTTGGCCAGAAGAGCAGCATCCTCATGCCGTGGAGCTCGTTTGAACTGCTTCGATGATACGCAGCCCATACAGACCAGCTCGCAAAACCCAGCCTTTTGCCTACAATTAACAACCGTCTTTCCGCAGAAAGGGGATGAAGAAAACACACCTAAGAGAAAAGGGCAAAGACATTGGTATCAACACAAAACCAATCAGTATTATAAAATTTTACCTGGAAAAAGGGAAATCCAGCAAGAGCGAAACAGCCAAGAAACAACAGGGAAACACCAAGACAGAAAGCTCACCTGGGAAACAACAAACAAACTAAGGATGCTTATGCTTTGTTCGATCCACACTACAGTACTAAAGATCTACAGGAGGCTCAGTAGAAAGATGGATGGCTCCAAGCTTATGGCTGATGCAACGGGGACGTGGAAGAAGGAGCTAGAAGAAGGAAACCATATATTTATGCGCGTGCACAGTAACAGCCAACGGGGATCTACGTCACAAGTGCGGCACAGAATATTGCAGTACTACTGACAACACAACAGACAGGACAAGGCGAGAGTTGACTTGCATGCAGCAAGATCCTCACATCCATGCATTCCCTCCTTTCACTGTGCAAGACAGTAACATATACTCTTCCACAATGTAGTGCGCCTGCGCTTCTCGAAATCTAAGTTTGATCATGAATTTGACCAATGAGACCGATTGCGACGGGGGTAAAAACTATACCACTGAATTCGTCGACGATTCTGTGGTATAGTTTTTACCCCCGGCGCAATCGGTCTCATTGGTCAAATTCATGATCAAACTTAGATTTTGGGAAGCGTGGACGCACTCAATTGTGGAACGGAGGGAGTAGTACTCCCCTCCATTCCAAAATGTTTGAAGTTCTAATAGGTTCCTACTGTATGTATTTGATGTTGTGGATATTAGTATATTTTTATGTAAACTTGATCAAACTTAAAGGAAAATTTACTTAGGACAAACCTTGGACTTTAAATATTTTGAAACGGAGGAAGTATGTGTTAGGGCCAGGGGCGGATCCACATGGGGTCATGGGTGTACAAATGTACACCCAAAAGTTTTGGCATGAATTTTTTATATATGATCTAGACTAGGTACATGTAAATAAAGTGGTGTAGTTTGTGCAATAAGCATCATGTCCATTCATATAAATTGGTCTCAAGCTTCCCGTCCAACTACACAAACATCTTGTTTCAGCCATAACATATTTTATGATTGTGTAGAAAATAATTTTCATTTTTTGTTACTTTCTATAGGGTAATGTTATTATTATTTAAGAAAAAGTTCTTCCTACTTACATGAACTTTTTAGATATTAAGTCGCGAAAAAAAATTTGAACACCCAATTTTTAAATCCTGGATCCGCCACTGGTTAGGACATCAACCATGAGGACAAGAATTGGTAGTACCACTGTTGAACCAAAAAAATAAAAAATAATAATTGCTTGTACGCTAGGCTTGGCCTCCCTACCCAGGATGTCTAGAACTACCATGAGTTGTACTGCTCGATATAAAAATTGTCAATGTCGGCTTGTATCTATCAAAAGCGTGGGTGACGCGTGCTCTTTTGTTTGGGTTATACGATGGGGAGAAAATCAATTTGTATAATGTGAGGGAAAAGAAAAGGCATGTAAGTATGTGCAGTACAACCGTGCTACTCCCTTCGCTCTAAAATAATTGAAATTCCAGGATTATCTTAATTCAAACCTTTTAAAGTTTAACCAAGTCTAGATCTACAATGTCAAGTATTATGTTGTACATGTTAATATATTTTTCGTTTTCTTCTATGCCTCCACCACAATCACCATTGGGAATGGCGCCAAAACTCCTTTCTGGGACGCCTCCTGGTTGCTTGGGCGCAAACCCAAGAACATCGCCCCGCTAATTCACGAAGCATTAAGGAGAAAAAATTGGAAGGTTCGGGAGAGCGCTTGGATCCTTAAGATCAATTTCCCAGCCGTCATCACTCGTGCCCACATCATGGAATTCTTCACTCTATAGATGCTCGTTCACGACTTCCGCCTTGAGGCACATATTTAGGATGGCATTGTTTGGAAGCACTCGAATGATGGGATCTACTCGACGACCACTGCTTACAAGGCTCAATTCCTTGGGTTTACTCTATCATCCATGGATTTCATAGTTTGGAAGGTCTGAGCGCCCCCAAAAATTAATTTCTTTGCATGGTTAGCTTTGCAAGATCGGATTTGGACCGCCGATAGGTTGGGGAAGCGAGGTTGGCAAAATTGTGGTCTTTGTCAACTTTGCAAAGATAGCAAGAAACGGGAGCACATCTCTTGTTCAAATGTCGATACACTCTTAGGCTTGGGAACTTGGTCATCGACAAGCTGGGTCTTGCCCACATGGACACCTCCACATGACACCTTGATGATTCTGTCAAGGATTGTGGGACAAGAGAACCGTCATGCAAAACCCCGACAGACGAGCCATGGCCTTCCTCACCATGCTCGTTTCGTGAACCATTTGGAATGAGAGAAATGTCCGGGTCTTCCACCACAAGAGCAGACCCGGGCCCCAGGCATGCGCGGTCCGTGCAGGACGAACAGGGCCCCAGTTTGCAGGGGCCCCAAATTGTGTACTAGTTCACTTCAATCCATAAGTCAAAGGCCCATCAAACCTTGGACGAGTCCTTCACCGCGCGTGGTTAGCTGACGCCTCGTCGTCCTGGACACCCCTGCACGATTGCGCCTGGGTCTGAGGCGCCTGAGAAGGCGAGGACTGGCGATAGGGAAAAAAATCGATCTGCTCTTGTTGGTAGCGACGATGGCGTTTGAGGACTCGACTGTGCCGCATCTACGACTCTAGATCGATCACGGTATGTCATCATCCCGCGGAAGTATCCTAGTTCTTGATCCTCCCCATCTAAGTTCCCCCTTCCTACTGTCCTTTCCTGGTTAGAGGCGAGGCCACATGCATACACACCCCTCTTGATGACTGATGAGCACCATAGGTGAGGCCCTCGTCAGTCTTGCCGGTGGCCCTCGTGTTCCCGCTCCTTTCGAATTATGAACCTTGTGATGTTGTGCACTTGTGTTGTGTCCTTTGACTGAACTTGAGATCGAGTCGCTTCAGCTTTATTACCGGAATGATTTGCATTGGGATGGATTTTTCCTCTTATTAAACTCTGACCAAGAAATAGGATATGACTTGATACCACTTAGGCAATGTTAAGTTAATTGATTCCCTTGAACTCAAAATAATACTTTTAATCATAAGCCCCTATTAGGCCTTATACAGTGGTCGGTGCTTACAGACCAGTGCTTAAAGGGCTAGAGCAACGTGGCATTTTAAAATATTTTTGCCCCGAATAGTGAGCTTTTCCTACGGGTGGTTAGACCACTTCAATTAAGGAAGAGCAAGGCTAACTCCAATCTTATGGATGGTCAAGCACCGGCTAGCACCGGAAGCCAGACTTTGCTTCTATCCCTCCTTCTAAGCACCTGCGTCAGCAATCTTGAAAATAAAACCCGGTTTTCTTGCTAAAGCGCCTGCCTAAGCACCTGCATTGTACATGGCCTCACACACCCATCAGTTAAATTATGGCCACTATAACGGGTTAGCTCACAATGTCACATGTCGCTGTAAATTATCATGTTTATTATGTTGGAGAAGATTGACTATGAGAACATTATTGCAGATTTTATTTCAAAGAACATTAAAAGAATGGAATGATTCAACTAAAAGTTATGCAACCAAGAGTATAATATATATAATTCTTGATATATAATATTTCCATGTAATATATTATGGCCTATACATTATTGTAGTTTTATTCTAGCCAAATAGGGTCCATTTTAGAGTTTGGCACAGGGCCTCATATTTTACCAGCCCGACCCTGCACAAGAGTGCACCACCGCCGATTCTTCTTAGATTAATTTTAGAGGAGGCAAAACTTTGGGTTTTAGCAGGTGCTAATAAGCTTGGGGTAATTTTATCACGGGAGTAGTTGTCATATCGCGATTGTGATTCACGTGTAATATTCTCTATTCCCTCCTTATTTAATAGATGGAGCAAATCTTTTGCCTCTGTTTCAAAAAAATAATAGAAACTTGATCAAACTTATTTTGAAACTTTGGGAGTGATAGAGAATGTTTACTTAGTCCCGTCAGCTGCATCGAGAAGTCGTCGATAGTGACGAGTTGTGATGGTTACGTATGACTAGTGCAAATTCATTGGGTGGATGAAATATTTTCTTTTTCCGAAATGGAGGCATAAGCTTTGCCTCATCTATTAATTAAGGAGAATATAGTTTGTCTGTGTTACAAGTGTCCCTCATGGAAAAACGAATGATTACTCTCGCAATATAATTGTTACTAGCTTCTTGGCACCCGCGGTGATCCAAATGTTTGCCTTGCTCATAATGATGTTGAGAAAAATTCAGTCAAATTGGAGGTCCATCTTATTGAGTTGCAATACCGAAATAGGAAGGCCAAAATATCTGAATGGGAATGATGTTTTAGTCACTGCAAACTTTGAATAACGTTACCAAGTTTAAGTGGTTGCAACAAATGGGAACCACCGAGCTTTTATGGAAGTTGGTGACGTTTGTGAACCTTACCGAAACCTTTCAAAATGACCAAGAGATTGTCAATATCTCTCCTAATTAGTGCCATGAACACTGCCGCATCATCCACATAGAGGGGGGATCTCACCATGGCACCTCTCCCTAGAAATATTGTGAAGGAACCCCTTCCCCATTGGCAATTCGAGGATTTGTTGTAGAGGCTTGATTGCGATGATGAAGATGAAGGGGGGAAGGTGGTACCCTTGCCAAAAGCCCCAGCCATGTTTGATGGGAGGCCAACCACACCATTCAAGAGTATCCTTGACGAGTAACTACAAATTAGCATCGTGATCCAATCTCTAAACTTGATTGGAAACCCTCTCCATTGGAGAAGATCTAGGATGTATTCCCATTTGACCAATCTGAAGGCCTTACAAATATTGAACTTGAAGAGTAGGATGGAGTCTTGCTCTTGTGAAGCCGACATACCAGGTTCCGAACATGCATGAAGTTGTCATGAGTTCTTATTCTCTTGATAAAGGCATTTTGGACGTTGAAGACAAGGGTGTTCATGTGTGGGCTAAGACGAATGGAAATCACATTCACAATAATCTTGGCAATCGCATGGATAAGGCTAATGGGTCCATAGTCGGAATTCCCTCCCTCCCTTGCTTTTTGGGTAAGTGCACAACATTTTGCGGAGTTGAGCCAATGAAGATTTGAAGTGTGGAGGGAGTCAAAGAGGTGTATCACCCTCATGATGTCACACCTGGTGGTATCCTAACATTTCTCAAAGAAGACTCCCGTAAAGCCATCTGGCCCACATGCCTTATCACTTGGCACTTGATCAAGTCGAAGAGTGCCATGATGATGGGCCAAAACATCGAGAGCCATCCATCAAGCAACTGTGGGCGTCTTTTATGTAGCGACAATCTTCTTGCTTTCTCCTTCAATATGGGGTCGGGGGCTAGCGTTGCCTCTCTCGATGTTATCTGTGATGGTGTTTGATGATCCACAAGTATAGGGGATCAATCATAGTCTTTTAGATAACTAAGAGTGTCGAACCCAAC
>CBMN010754571.1:78-10634 GCA_000582825.1 Hordeum pubiflorum
ATGCAACGTTCCCCAACATAATTAATTCTTTAGTGGCGTATTGATGTTCGATGGCAACAAGTTAATACAATCTGACAACTGGGTGACTAACAACATGGCAAGTAGGTGAGAGAAATCCGACAAGTGCCAACGAAAAAAAGTGTTCGAAACGTGTCAACATGTGAAGTAGTTTTGAAGATCTTGTCGCAAAAAAAAACAATGATGAAGGCGGATCATCAATCAAGATAACAATTTAGGAGATAAAACTTCTACAAAATATGAAGTCAAAAAAAAAAATCTTCGCTCATACCATGCTTATGTGATGTTGTATGCATGCAATAGAGGGGTGGGGGACCCGTTGGGAAGGCGAAAATGCAGGGCGGCTCCTTGGCACAGTCCAATTTTCTTTCTTGGAGATATAAATGGAAAATGATGCGATATTCATGTACTTAATTTGCCAATTCTGGTGGTCGCCTCTCATACTATACCTCATCCAAGAGAGTAGTGTATTCTCATTATTTCATAATATGAATAAATGAATCGCCGCGATGTAAGGAAACTAGGCCAAAAATCAACCCCCGAGGATGTGTTGATTAATTAGAAGACAACCATGTAAAATCCTAATAGTCGGAAACTATTCAGGTAAACTTGCTAAAACAATTATGTCAGAACTAGATGTTGCTCATCTAGTGCAAGCACCTCCCGCTGTCACCAAGCCATGATCTTCAGCCCCATGCCGACCTCCACCATCATGCATATCATCCATCGGATTTTTTAGAAAGTGCCTCCAGAAAGAGGAATAACAACCATGGACATTATCATCGTTTGCACCAATCATTATTGAGGCATGCGGCTTTCTCCTAGGGCAGTATATGTCACCGCCCTATCAAATGTCAAGGGAAGTGGATACCACACCGGCTACTCAAATGCGACGACCATGGTTGAGGGATTGAAACAAACTCATTGACAATGCCTCTAGTGAGGAGAAATACACCCACGAGTGATAACATTGCCATCGTCGACTACCACGATTAGGTCACAACATACATTCGCACCACTTCTTCCCTAAGTCACTACCCAACCGTTCAAGATGCCTCCACGCACACACAAACCTCCAAGGGGCAATCACGCCAAACATTCATAGGTTGGTTGTACCGAATTGGTAGCACACACACCTAGATCTGCACCAAGCCACATAGGGGCCACTAACACATGGTCACTGGAGAGATAAGACAATAATTCCCGATACAAAGATAATGAGAATACTAATGGTGAGAGAAAGAATCATATGGGCACCCCTAGCCCGCACATGAATAGTACACGCAACATGCTAGAATGTTGTAATGTAATTATTTTTTGCATGCGTGAAGACAATATAAGGTAAACATTATCAAATCAACCTATCAACAGCTAAAGATTCGCTTGTGCTGTGCACCTCACCCTTTTCAAATAAGTGCCAAGGTATCTAAAACACTTTATTCTCATTAGTCAATCCACTAAAAAATGAATAAGAGAGAAAGAAGTGGCAACGTACTATATGTCTATAATGATAGATAGTCAGGACCCGTTCGGTGTCACTCCGCTCCACGGCTCTCCGGGAGCGGACGGAGCTGTAGTGCAAAATCTTGGAGCGAGCAAACAACCGCTCCATAGATCCTGGGAGCCGGTGGATTACCGAACGGGCCCTCACTAATCACATGGGTCTTGACATATTACAATCAACAAATACCAACTCTATTATTGAGTGACAACTTCTTAAGTACTTGACGGTGGACCATTTTACGAATAAGGGCGAGAGTTCTAACTAAATACCGTGCAAGTGCATAGGTTGGGTTCCTTTGAAGCAAACCCGAAAGGGTTTAATAATTTATCCATTATGAACTATGCCACCTAAATTCCTACCACAATTAATAGGCGTGCAACTATTTACCAAACTGCACACTAAGCAGACAAGTAATCAATACTAATGATTTTGTATATAACTGATACTGACACTTTTGCGACAAAGTAGTGTGTAGGAAATTTCAAAATCTATTTGCCAAACAAAAGTTAATGTTTCCATTAGAAAAAAAGAATGTTGATGTCAGCATATGATGTACAACAACCATCCGTTGTCTTTGACTCATCTTAACAGTCACATGGCCGGATGCAAAAGCAGTACATTGTTCAGATGGAAAAATAATACCACCTCCATTTGACATATGTAGTGTACTTAGAGTATCATCATTTCAATTGACATCGTCGGTCAATTCATGTCTCATCTCAGTCTTGCCCTTACCCGATAGGTCACGACAACCAGTTGTACCCTAATATATTGAAGAGAAATTGCCTCATCTCTGGTTTAAATGTAACATCAATTGCATTTGCGGTCACTAACGAGTCAGACACTTCCTTGTTGACAATCTCTTCATATCCACTCCATCCACTATCCGTTGCTTTACATCCCCTCTCAAAATCACCTGGACTCAAACTTGCCTCTTTCTCGTCAGAATTGCTCAAAAAAACACCGAAGCCCGTAATAAATTATCTGCAATCCCACGTTCGTAGAAAATTATACCTCGGAGCAGCCAACCCAACCCCTTTTACCAGTTGGATTAATGTACATGCATTTCACGAAAGATTGCAGAGATAAATGTGAATCACACTCCACTTTATTTCTCCCACATACAGGAAACAAAAATACCTAAACAAGAAGCGAGAAAGGACAAAAAAGCACAAATCATATATCCCTTGTGCCCAAAAAATGATAGAAACCAGAGCCTCCCACTCCTCCTCCTCTTCCCCTTCCCTTCCCCATCTCTCTCATCCTTCTGACCTCCTCCTCTTCTCTCTCTAAAAAAAGCTTCTCGTGCTTATAAATACCCTCCCCTCCCTCCCCGTGCCAGTTCCTCCGCCCGATCCCCTTCCGCCCCCTCCCGACGATCGCCCCCGCTCGTCCCACCGCGGTGGGCGATCGCTCCTCTCCTCCGTGCGCGCGCGATTCCTGAGGCGAGGCGACCGACACCAGATTCCGCCGGCCGGCCCACCTCCCCCGCTTCGCCGATCGGATCGCGTGCTCCATGAGGTGACGATCTGCGAAATTCCCGCATTACACGCCGGGTTTTCACCCGATTATTCGGGCAGGATTGCGTTAGGTGGGCGCTAAGGCATCTGGATGGCTGCGGTGGCGTGGGTGGGAGCTGGGAGAAGGAATTGGATTCGAGGGCTTGTGCAATTTGAGTGCCGCGTACGCCACAGCTCGCAATTTTTGTTAGTAGTAGTACGATGATGGTGCGACCGTGAGAGTTTAAGAGCGTATATTCATTTGGTCAATTTTTGCTCGCTATTGTGGATGATTTTCTCGTGTATGGTTAGTGGCTACACTTTAGAAAATATTGGATTTGCCTAATATTTTTGCTTTATCAGCTCGTGTGTTTGGTTTGGGGGCAGTGGGTGGTTGGTGGACGTCGGGATGCTAAAGGGGGCATCTGTTATTTTTAGCTGATACTATGATGCACTTCTCAGTGTGCAATTTCTTGATATTTTTTATTGGAGCTGCATGTGCATGTGGTTAATGCAGAGAATTTTGCTGAGAAATGAGGGACTCATGATTATGTTGATAAACAGGAATATTTACCAGTGTTTGTTTGTGTGGTTGAGTCATTAATGGAGTTTGGGATGTTGCACCTGCAAACTTTTTGCGAGGTTGGTAGTTGTTTGGTTGGGTGTTTGGAATTCCATTTACTTTTTGGTCAGTGTGGAAGTTGTGTTCATAAGTGGATTGGGGGATTGATTTTGTATACCCATGGGATAATAGGATTACGTCGTTGCCTTTTTTTTTTTCTGGATTTGTGGTCTGCTCTGGTAGTGCTGATGATATAGCATTAGGTATGACAACAGGTTTGGACAGTTAGAGAATATTTGTTGAAAATGATTTTTTTGTTAATTGGTGGGAATTATGATTCTGGTGGTTGTTTTATGAATTATGGATATGCTGTTAGTTGCTCGTAAGTGTTTTCTTAATGCAGATTACATTATTTACCATTGTCATGAAACATTCAGTTTTTGCCTTTTTTGGTTGTCCAAGCCGTTAGTTAGTCCTCAGTCCTCACTCTGTTCAGTCCGTAGCATATGGTACTCCTGGGCTTTGTTTAGACAAAAGAAATATTAATCTGACTGATGAACATTCAAATAGATGAATAACATTATTTTCCTTTTTGGTCCACTACTTTCTTTTGTCAATGTATTGGATATAAATTATATATCACCAGCTTATATGCATGTTTTTCTTTATAACTTAAGCTTCATCTCTCCAATAGTTGCAAACATTTGAACAGAAAATGATACCTTTAGTCAATGATTTTCATTCAAACTTCTTAAACAATTATTCATGTGCACCATTGTTAGATACACTTTTGGTGATATGATCTATCTTGGGAGCACTTGAATATTATGCATAGTTGATTCAACGTTAAATATCTGGGAAGCAATGGCAAGAAGAACAGTTCTCTGGAATCTGCTCTCTTTGCATTTAAAACTTTGCAGACCATGAAATTGGGTGGTAATTGTAGCAATGATAGGAGGATTGGGTGGTGAATTTTGATATAGCTGAATTGGTGGGAGGGGGTAATCCGGTTTTAGTTTCTGTCATAATTTCCTCCCTTCTATTCTCTGATTCCAATTTTTTTAAAATGTAATGTTTTTAGTTTGAAAAAAGGTTTGAGATAGAATTCAGAAACATTTTGATCTGGTGATTACCCCTCAAGAACTACAATAGCAATTCCCATTCCACCCAGAACTTTAGGAATTCCTTGACTGAGATGTGAAATCTTATGCCTCTATTATCATTGGATCTAAGAGACATGTGCACACTTTTCCCATTCTTTTTGCGAATGTTCAACCTCATCTTCCCTTTTCATGTATTTGAAATATCATTGGCCCTTATGCTGAGATGGGAGAACTAATGTTGTATGGTCACTGAATGTAAGACTACACCCATCCCTTTGTTATAATTTTCCATTTTGGTAAAAGTCTCCATACTACATACTACGCTCTGTGTATTTTTCATTAGTGACAAACTTACAATTGACGGAAGTGTAAAATCGAAGAAGTTTTTAGTTTGATTATTTGTATTAGTAACTAAATGATTGAAACAAGTTCTACCCTTGTTTAAAGTGATGACCATCTTCTGGCTGCATGTCCTGCGGTCCTGCCTTGTTTCACTTTATACGCCATTCAGCAACCTTCCTTTCGAAGTAAACCATCAACTGACACAAATTCTCTTCTTTAAAATAAATTATGAACATAAGTTTTTCTTTGGGGATTTTGTTTTGGTAGATCTCTTTGGTAATGGCAAACTGCTTCAATCAGCAGGAGCATGAGTGAACATGTCAAATGTGACCTCTAGTTGCAAAAGAAACTATTCTTTCTAGACCTGTAAGCAGGGGCAGTGTCTAGTGAGGGCAGACATGGGTCATGCATGGCCTTGAATTTTGTAAGCCTCTGAATTGAGTTTTGGCCTTGTAATTGCTTGAAGTGGAAATAGACACTTGTGCAATACAATTTCCTTAGTGCCCAAGCTCCATCACTGGCCTTGCGATTGCTCGATGTTGGAAATAGACACGCATGCAGTTCAATTTCCTTAGTACTAAGGCCTTGTTTATTTTTCCCGAGCTCACCACTGCCTGCATGGCAAAGATTAAGCATACAATTTGCATATTGTCATGAAAATAGAAGTTCTCAAGTATAAAATTGATGCCTGTCCGTACTAATCATATTTTGTTGACAACCTGCTGACAGTGTTATACGCATATACTGTAACGTAGAGAACCACAAGCAGAACTGGTAGATATTAGAAGGTTATAACCCTCACCAGAGTATTTCCTTGCATGCTCTTTTCTACTACAGATCATCCTCTCATGGCACATTAGTCCCTATCAATTGTTCACCCTTGTTAAAAATATTACTTTGTTTTCATTGTGAAGGAATCAGTTTATTTGGCATTTAATATTGCTCTTCAGTTGAAAATGATTTTGCCGTTCTAATGGATTTGACTCACAGAATTCAATCGTTTAGCTTTAATGATCTATTGTTTTCAGCCAGAATTATGTGCACTGACTGGAAAAAATACTTTATGAAAGGGCAGATTGAAAAATCATCTGACAAATTAAACAACCGTGAATAATTGCGATATGTATTCATATGCATTGTGCCACGCTTGGTTACTTAGTAGGGTATAATCTATACAGCTCATTGGAATGGGTTGCTGCAAGCAATAAATAATGATTTGACTTGCAAGTTTATAATGTCTTCACATTGGGATCCTACTTAAAACACATATTTCCTACATCAGAGAAGTTGGATAACTTAATATGTAAACTTTGGTGAATCACACCTTGTGTTGACTATCACCAAAGATTTAGCCATTTACAGGGGCGCGTGGAAGTTAGCTATTCACGTGCCAGAACCATGACTTGGTTTCGATATCTTATCGGTTTCAACTCTAGCCTACCCCAACTGGTTTGGGACTAAAAGGCTTTGTTGTTGTTGTTGTGGTGGTGGTGGTGGTGGTGAATCACACCATGTGTTGACTTAATCTTGTGGTGTTGACATATAAGCCTAAAACTTTAGGGATGCAATCTCGGAATCTATTACCTTAGCTAGTTTGTCTTCAAGTTTTTTGCAACATTACCAATCATTCGGACCAATCCTCTTAGTTTGTCTGTAACATTGCCTTTATGTTACCACACAAGCATACAAATATGGATTTCTTTTACTTTGTAAACTCCCAAGCTTTGCATATTTGATATATGTTACATTTTAAGTGTGCAGTGTAGAGGTATTCACTTCATTCTAACAGTTGTTGGTTTCTAAATTGATTTCAGGTAGAGGTGACGATAAAGCATAGTTGTTGACTTAGCTTGCAGTGGTTCTTTATCGAAGCTAAGGCAAATAATAATTGGCGTTATGGCATATCGAATGGTATGCGCTCCCCAAGTCATAGATCTTGAATCTGAGCGAGGGCATCCTCATGTTCATTCTGAAAGTTTAATTCACAATGGGAATGATTTGTCCGACCAAGGCGGCCAATATACTGTCAGAGTTGTAGGGAATGCTACGAACGCTGGTCTTTCTGATACACAGGGTTACTACAACATGAGCATGAATCATCCACATCAGCCTGTTCATAATTCTCCGCCAAATTTAGGTGTTGATTCAGGTTTTGTCTTCCCATCAAGTATGTACAACCCTTGCATGTCAACATCTATGAACAGATATGTCTCTCATGCTCAGAGCTTTGGATTGCCTTTAAACCAAGTTGTCTTGGGAAGTATGGATGGAAGTACCAGAAATGAAAATGTCAGTGAAACTGCTAGAGGATTCATTAAAAGGAAAAATGCCGCACTTCCAGGAAGTTGTCATTTTGTTAATGGATTTGCAAGCTCAAGCTCATCCTCTCATACATCTCAGAATCCTACACATAGGCCATGGGATCCTTCTTTTGAGTCAAATGTTTTTCCTAATGTCACACCATTCAACCCATCAGAATATCATAGTCACAGCACTTGGCCATCTGTGGAGGGATCTTCCATTACTGGAACAAATGGGTTCAACTCGATGGCTGCTCACCCAGAGTCAGCACAGCATGGTAACTATGCATTTCAATCAAGTCATGCTAGTCAGTGCTTTCAACCTGCCAGCACTACTTGGGTTTCCCAGGCTGCAACTGGTATTGCGGAAGGAGTACCACAGTGGACATACATCAATGCAATGCCTAGTGTTCCAGGTACGTAAGCAACTAATAGAACAGATCTGAGTTTCTTACTGATAATGAAAACAGATTTGGAAAGAGTTGTACTTTGTAAGGATAAGAATCAATGCATTTTTTAGTTGTTGGCAATGTGCATTGATGGCTAAACTAATAGTTTAGCTTTACATGTTAAGAGTGTCAGAAGCTTAGTAGAAAAATGGTCCCACCAACAAAATGAAATTGTGACAGAAACAAAGTACAATTGGTAGCATTTATCTTTCAGCAGTCAGATTTGCTTGTTCAGGGGAAATAATTGGTACCTCTTGCTTCCAGCAGGCAGATTTGCACATTCAGGGGCCACAGAAATAGTGAATGGAGGCTTTCAAGAATATCAGAATGGCCCTTCAACCATTTCTCAAGGGCATTTACCTTATTTTCATCAACATGCTGTGCATAGCATGCAAGCTCATAATCCGCTGGATCATACACAAGTGCAAGTCCCTTACCAACAAGGCCACAATAATGGCGTCTTACATACCGGGGTAAATCATTCTGGTAACCGGTTCCACTTGGGTCCAAGAACTCCAGGTCTCTTCTCTAATTCTGAGCGGTCTTTTGGGCCTCCACAGCATCCGTTCCTGGTGAATCCAGTTAATCATAGGAACATAAGAATTTTGCCACCTCTGGTTAGTCTGCACTTCACTATTGTTTTTTACAATTTCTGGTATTCAAACACCAAATAACTCAATAACTATTAGGTTCGCTATTTGCCTTATGTGGCACAGCTGGTGTGTTCTTTTCCTTTTTGTGAAATCTTGGGAACTCTCATAGGAGTCTTGCATGTCTTGGACTTGTGCTTTAGTGCATTCATACCTTTATATGCTAAGTTATGGAATTTTGCATCTTGCAAACTGGAATTTTTTACTGATTTCTAAATGGCCAATGTCCTTCAAAGGATGTTCATGTAGAACTGAAAGTGACCAGACTTGCAATTCTCTTGTTCTGGAAATGTTATCCACTGCATTGTTGTTAAGTCTTAATATTCTTGGGGAGTTCTTATTGACATGTGTTAAGCTATGTGTTGGTTATTAGATTCCAGAAGTTGTATTCGTTGATTCTTGTGTTGTATGATTGCCTCGGGCCTACTGAAGCTTTTGCTTGGATACAATGTTTCTCACATTTGAAATTTCCTCGTGTTATCTTTTGTTATTTTTGTTTCTGGTCAACGGGAAGATGACCATTATACTCATGCATTTGACCTCATGTCCTTCCTGCCGCCATTTATTTGTTCTATGTTACCATGTTTTCCTTGGTGACATGATAGTATGATACACACCTTGCAAAGTTTCATGTACCTTCTTATGTAAGCAATCTCTTTCGTGGACCCTGTGTAACAGAAGCTGAACCCATGTCTTGAGTACTACTTGCATGATCAGAGATAACCTTAATTGATGCGATCGATTAGGTTCTTGGCTGATTGTTTAAGCAAAAGTGATCTTAATTTCAAATCCATCCACACAGACAGACTTGTTTCATTTGTGACGAACTTACAATTGTTGCAGACAGTATTAACTTTAAGTCCCGGCATGCAAACTTGTTAGAGAGGTCCCTGTTTTTGTTTTTGTTTCCGTTAAGGATGTAGATGATGCCCATGAAGCTATATAACTATACTTTGGCCCTGCAGCAGCGTGGTGCAATAATGGATTTTTCGAGGTTGTATGAGGGGGGGTCAAATGTAGTAGATGAGCATAGAGATATGCGTCTAGATATAGACAGCATGACCTATGAGGTATGTAAAGCTCATTCAGCCTTTATGACTTGACCTCACACGGTATGTCTTTTCTGATTTGTTCTTTTATTTCTATCACAGGAGCTTTTAGCATTAGAAGAGCACATTGGAGACGTCAATACAGGTCTGGCAAAAAGCCACATCGTAGATAAGTTGAAGACTAGTTTATATGTGCCAGGAGCAACCTGCATGTCTAATCAGTCATCTGAATCTTCCACAGAGAGTGAGGCTTGCATAATATGCCAGGTGCTTCCTTTTCACTATATTGTTTGTTACCTTGTCTTAGTCATGTAAAATTTCATCTGTTTCCAACTAATGAATTGTCAACCAGCCATCAAATTCATGTTGAACCATCACATCTATTGAATGTTTAATGAACTTGATCACTTGAACTTAGCCTTCTGCACGGTCTAAACTTAATATACTTGTGGATCTGAAATAATGACTATAGCTTATGCTATGATTAATAATGCATTTACTTATACTACATAGAGCAATGGTTAGTGCAGTATTATGGGACCACCTTGTGTACACCATATTACCCACCCGATTTGCTCTGGCAAGTTGGAGTCTAAATAATCTCTGTGCAGTAGTCTTGTGTTAATGTTGAGAAAATCTCTGTGCACTAGTCTCGTGTCGATGTTGAGAAATGCGCGTGTTGCTTATTTTGACATTACAGTGTACCCACTCTCCTTTGGCTTTCTGTCCGTACGAGAACTTATTTCTCTAGGATTACAATTTAGTAAATTTGGTGGGAAATTAGCATTAGTAAATGCACTTATGCATGGTGATGATCATCTAGAGTAACGTTACTCTGTTTCTCATTTGACAGTAGTGTACCCACTTCCTTTGGCTTTCTGTCCATAAGAGAACCTATTTCTCTAGGATTACTCCTTGGTAAATTGAGTGTGAAATTAGTATTCATAGATGGACCTATGCATGGTGATGATCATGTAGAACAAAGTTACTAAAGAATAGTACTCCCTCCGTTTCTAAATATAAGGCTTTTTAGAGATTTCAATACGTACTACATACGTATGTATATAGACATACTTTAGA